>JABAJS010000016.1:0-126760 GCA_018221635.1 Tephrocybe sp. 10521TJB | reverse complement strand
CAATTTTATCACCCAACTACCAAGAGCAAGGCATGAAACCAAGCGGAGAAAGATATATCCCTCAGTGACATTCCGTGTACAAGAACCCCAATCTGAAGACCTCTCAGTTAGACAGGCCCGGGCCAACTATCCACCGAATAATGTGACCACGGCTTCCCGCTGCATACTTGACGGATCGCAATTGGAATCAGATTCACTGTTTAGTGTTGCGATATACATGGCCTGTGGATGCCTTAGGTTACATGTACACAGAATTGTCAGTTCGCTCTCAAGTTACACCAATGTATATTTGGGCTGGGACGCTTGGTCTCCAAAATATATTATACTTTACATGCACTAGTCTTTACTTCATACACAGAAGGATGCTTCCAGGTATGGGGAACCGGCCTTGCAAGAGCCGGGTACAATACAGGGTAAAAGAACTGTGATTGGGATGGTGGTTGGATGGTGGTTGGGGTGTGCATACGACGAATGCTCTTTGATGTGTACAAGTGGAGTAACCCAGACGGTGACGATTTTCTTTGATTGAATAAGTTATTTACTTGTTCCTTCTCCGTTTCGTGGGTTTAGCGGGGGCTGATGTCTGCAAGATTGGGCCGGTACCACCGTCCCCGTCAATCGCCGATATTGGTAATGGGAGCTGCAGCTCTGAGGCGTCAGATTTGCGTTTGGTCGATGGCGTGGGAATGACGCGGATGCCCGGTATGGGCGCGCCTTGCTGGTGTTGTTGTGCTGGGAGGAGGGGAAGGGGTGGTGGTGCTTGCGTGGCGGACTCTAGACTATCAAACGTTTCGTCGGCAGAGAAGGAGGCATCGGGTCCTCCTGCGGTGTCAAAAGAGTTCAGAAATGAGTCGAAATCGAATATATTGTCACCGGCGTTCGATGAAGAGGTTGAGAGCGAAGGTTCACCGGGCGTGGCATTGGTGGTGCTTATTGGCGGGGGCGTGGGGTCGATGGGGACATCGTCGGGTTCAAGGTGGAGAGAAGAGGCGCTGGGGGAGGAGTCACCAGACCCGGTGCCAATGTTTTGGGGATCAATACCGAGGCCCCTAATGAACGTCTCAAGATCAGTGTTCATTGCATTGACATCACGTTCAATGTCCTCTGTAGCCGTCCAGTGTTTCGCAACGTTACCCAGGGTGTGGTCCGGAAGACCCAACTCGTGATTATCTTCAAAAGATAACAGGCCATCGGTGGCAGCGGTATCCATCGGCATGGATTGGGGAATAGATATGGGATTGATGAACTGGTTGAACAAGTCTGATGGTGGTGTGTACTGGGTGATTTGTGAAGATATGGAATTATTGGAGTGGTCATTGGACGAAATTTGATCGAGATTTGGTATGGTAGATAGAAGTTGCTGAATCTGGCTGGGCGTTAAATGGTTGAGGATCATCTGGAAGCGATCCATGTCGATGCCTCCTGAGGACCGAGTTGGGGTGACAGACCGATCAATGATATCCGACTGTTGAAAGGTATTGGGGAGTTGTGGCTGCGAGGTAGATGACGAAGGTGCTGCTGATTGTGGCGGAGTATATGGGGTGAGAGGTGTGTCGTTGTCGGATGGGCTTGGTGAAGGGATAGATCCAGGAGTTTCAATGATGGGATAGTCTTTGTCATGATCAGTGCGTGAACAAGTAAAGAAATCCATTAACGCACTTTCTATATCAAAGCCATTCTCCGAGACATCTTTCTCATCTTCGACCGTTACCTTCCCACTCCGCCCATCTTCAATCATAAAACGCAGCTTTCTATGAGGAACAACGGCGCGCGAATTGGAGTTTACAACATCCTCTTTATGAGGGCTTGCACGGGTGCCAAAAACGCCAGCCAGAAACTTGACAATCCGGTTAATTGTGTCCTGTTGCTTCTGGTGCTTCTGCCGGGCATCCATGGCATCCTGCCAAAGCATTTGGTTGGACTGCTTGAGATCGTTGAGCTCGGACGAAATGGTGGCTTGGTGGCGCTTAATTGCTGCAATGCCATTCAAGATGGAATTAGTGTCAACGAGTTGGCCTGCTGATGTTTGGAGAGGCGGTGCTGGGGCGGCTGTAATTGAATTTTGAAGGTCCATAACCATTTCATCTCCAGGGTGTGTCGGTTGTTTCTTTCTCTGAATGAGGCAGAGGAGATCAGGTTGGCCACGGAGGAAGTTGGCATGGGCAAAGTTCCAGTGCTCAGTGTCATTATCACTTCTCAATACACCTTGTTGCAAGTGAGGTATCTTGTGAAATCCGTACATGTTCAGCTGTCGAACGAACGAGGCAAAATTCTGATGCTTGAACCACCGGCCAAGGACTTCGCGAGCGAAACGTTCGTGATCCAACACTGAAACAAAGATTGAGCGCAAAGGACTCAGGCACTGAACATAGAAACAAACGCACCAAAGAACGAGTCTCCTGCATCTGACCACCGTATTAAATCAGCATTATTAGGATCGTTCACCATCCTATGAACTTGTTAAGCATTGCGTAGTAGCCAAATTTGGAAAGGGTTATTCACTCATGAAGCTTCTGTAAAAATGCTGGTACGGCCTGTCGTGAAGGCCGTTGTAAGGGGCCTGGGGCTCTGTGCCGGGATATTGCAACCTGCCCCGTCGCCATGATGAAGAAACTGAAAATGTTATAGCAAGTGGTGTGCGCGGTAAGTCAAAGAAGCTATCTCATCGCCAACGCCTTTGCCAAACGTGTGCCAACACGTTGACCACATTTTGGCCGCGTTTTTTTTTTGGAGCATTGAAAGCAACTTGCGACACTCATTAGCTTGAAAAACAAAGAAAAAATATTTTGGAACTCTCAAGAACTCCAGGGATCAGGAAAACCTTGTGATGAACTCACAAACGATTTGTAAAATTAACAAAGACTCAATTCCAATATTATATTAATCCAATCAATTACTGTGGTCACGTGTACGCGCAAAAGGTAAGTTGTTCTTGGTTTCAAAGCTTGAACGCGCCACCGCCATGGGGGACAACAACAAAACGCCGCATCCAGAGCCTAGAGCTGCCCTCATAACGCCCTCGGCCTCGCCACCGCTCTCGCGTCCGTCCATTTCTCGGCACCATCGCATTCCAGACCAGGCGTCGCCTACAAAACGACCGCGTCTCTCTTCAGCTCCTCGTCAGCATGCCTCTTCTTCGTCCTCTACACTGGTGGAACCAATAGACTACCATGCTGAATTAAAAAAGTCGGAGAAGCGTATGCTTGATGTCTGGGATAGTCTTGCAGAACGTTATTCGCGACCTATGCGCGAAGACGACATCGTTGATATCATAACGGGGAAGGTGGTCAAGGACCGAGGGGTTCTACGTGGCTTACAAACTCAGCCTTTTGGAGCGTTCGCAGGAGAAGATGTTGAAGATGAAGTTGAAGTTGATGAGGAGGAGGATGATGTGGACGAGTTAGACTCATTTGCGAATTCAGAAATACGTGGCATAGGCTTGGAAAAGAAGACGGGTGAAGTGACACCGATTGCAGAAGAGGATGCGCGTGCTCTCGATCTCAAGGAATTTTTGGAGGCTGAACAGAGGAGAAGAGAGCTCTATGGAAGCGAAGTGGATGAGGCTGATGGCTCAATTTACGAGAGCCTAGTGGAAGAGGATCTCACGGAGGAGACGCGTCTCAGTGAACCCGTCGCTGGCATCAATGAGATTTCAAATGGCGGCCAAACAGTCCACCCACGTCCTGAAATTCTTTATGTCGATTCTGGGTCTGATGACGAACTTGGAGGATGGGATGACCTCGGCGAGGCAAGCGCCCTGTATCGAATACACAAAACCGAAGACAGTGATAGCGAAGTCGAATTTATCGACCGTACAGACCAAACCTCCCCCAAGGTGCCGCTTATTTGCTCGACGAGCCCAGAGCTAGCGTCACGGCGCGGAAACGACGCGAGTTCATACAAAATTCAATTGCAAACTCCCCCCCAGTCTCATGCATCGTCCCATCCCTCCACCACTCCTGATGACCATATCCTCCCCCCATCCTCACCGCCTCGATCTTCATCTCCTTTCTCATCGCAGTACGACACTTCCCCCATCAAATCTAAAGAGATCACCAAAGGTATATCTGAGCACAAGAGGGCGCCTCCATCATCGCGGCCTATGGCGGTTTCTCCACAGCCCATTCCTCGTTTGGACCTCGCAAAGGCATCAGCCGGCAAGCCCAAAAGAACATCCAAAGCAGTCCCCAGTTGCGCCCGCAGTCCTGCGAAAAAGCCTTCACTTTCAAATTTTGTCTCATCAACCAGACTAACCGAGAAGACTTCTACACGGACCACCTCTGTCGAGGTAGTTATCACCCGGCGTACCCCATTCCAGGACTCGCCACAAAGTCAACCTGCTACATCTAAAAACGATAAACCTGAAAAGAAGCTGCATATCAGCGCCAAGGCGAAGGGAAAACAGAAAGCAATCTCCAGTGACGAACAAGCTGAGTACTTCGTCACTGAGGACCCTCATTCACGGCCCCCGTCCCCTCCCATTGTAAACACTCGGCAAGGAGCTTCAACCTCAATACGCAGCCGTTCTCGTCGGCCCTCTGTTTCCAGCGAATTAGCCCCGCAGGAATCGCGACTCGCTCAGCCTCCCCTGCCAGATCGAGCACCCACTTCATCCAGAAAGACAAAACCTCCACCACTACCGGCATTTCCAGTACCCACGTCTGGTAAGAAGCGGAAGAGGGTTGCTTCAGCTATGGATACGCCTGAAACCTTAAAGGCCGTTTCTTCAGAGCCTTTAGCAAGGCAACGCCGGTCACGAAGCAGGAATACTTCCCCATCTCAGTCCAGTCGACATCCTAGTGATGCCGAATCAGCAGAGTCTAAGATCGTCAAAGGTATGGTTTATTATATAATGAATAACGCGCTTGAATTTCATTTGTTTTGTATCTTGTAGAAGAGGTTAAACTCAAAGAGAAACGCAAAATTGATTCACGACGTCGATCCAGAACCCCTGATCCTGAGTCCGATGCCTCCCAATATCAGGAAGAAGGCAACATATGGCACCAGAGGCATTCCAGCCGTGCACCTTCCCATTTCACTGAACCCTATTACTCCTACCCACAACCACCATACCCACCCACTCATACCCACCCACCACCCATGTACACGCCTTTGCATAACCCACACGCTCAACACATCATCGCATGCGCCATGCAACAGATTCTTGCCCTTGGCGGTCCAACCTGGGGGCCACCCCCTCATTCCACTCGCGGCTCTACGCCCTTTACCCCCACTCATCACCGACACCATCTTTCTGATCGTTCAGCACCAATGTACAGCACTCCGATGCACCATCCTCACCCATACCCATACTCCTACAATCCAATGATGTCAGGTGCGACACTGCCGCCTGAGTCGCCCGAGGTGCCTTCCTCATCGCCTGGTATGAGTGCCAGTGGTGCGCCGCGCAGGAAGTCGCTCGTGAACCGGAGTCGGTCTAGAGGAAGAACGGTGTCATTTAGAGAAGAGGCCAGCGACATCGATGAGTCGGATGCCTCTGATTCACGTGGCGAGGGAGAATGGAGATTTGAGGAGCGTCAAGCTGGTTCCGCTACAGCAAGGGGGAGTGCATCAGGGTCGCACAATCAGAGACGAGGCAAAGCGCGCGCCGAGTCTTTGTGCTCCGAGTCAGATGTTGCGCCTGAATCTGCTCCCGAGCCCCAGATTGACAAACGAGGGCGAGGGCGCCCATCTACGAGACACCAAACCCCTGGCCCTGCCCAACACGCATCTAAAACAAGATTGAACGATTTCACTGGTCACCGTAGTAAATCCCGTGCTTAGACTTAAAAAGGGATTAGGTTAGAGTTTATGACATCCCTCATGCGTTGCTCATTAAACTCTATATCAAATTACTTGGACCATGGCTACTTCACTGCTTTCGAAAGCTACGAACGTTTCACACCTGCCGCGAGCTCGAACCCTTTGACTATCTGGTCATTTGGGCGGCGAGAGACGCAATTTTCTACACCACATCCAGTATTTCTCAGTACTTAGACAATTGCTATTTGTGTACTTTCATCTACTAATATCATATGCACTGCTGCCAGCTATCAGTGTCAGATCGAGTATCATCTGAATCATCTCCTTTTTGTCCCACCCAAAATTAGTATCGAGCATATAAAAGCGGGCTGTAGCACCTTAGGCTTACGATGACAAGCGAGTCCTTAAACTTTTTCTCTCATACTTAACCCTCTCCCTTATCCTCGTGCAGTAATAGAATTTTCTGACAAGTTGCATGGCTCGGGAAAATAGCCAAGGCTCTCTTGATACTATCTTAGACGACTCTATGATCTCTACGTCCAGTTCCGCGTCCAATAGTTCTTCATCGTCTTCGCCTCCGGGGTCTTCCTCCATGGACGAATCCAAATATTATCACGCGGGGTTATGCTCTTCCCCCAGACTCGTCTACCGTTCAGGGCCACCATGGAAGAAGCCCACCGGACCCGAAGCATATAACATCCTGAAGGAGCTTCGCCCTGTTTTCAGTCACAAGATTAACGATGTTTAGGAGGCATTGGGCCCTCAGGTTTGCCAACTCCTAGATGATGAGAAGCTTTTCTGGACGTCCATCGACGTCGTTCACTTCAAGCTTCAAGGTCGGACCCATCGGCCCCATCATTTTGTGGGTCGGAGTCCCTTCCACAACACTCTCTAAAGAAGTTCTGGCCGCTGCAAATGGTTGTTTAGGTCTTCTCAAGACCTTCGACATCGACGGCGTCGAAGTCGAGTTCCGTACATCCACATATTTCCCGATGGTCGGCCCAAGCCTTCTGAAACCTGCTTTCGACGTGGACCCAACCGTCGATGCTCGTGAAACCCTTACCCCGCTTGGACTCTCAATTGCGACAAATCTAAGGTGAAATCTGACAAGGGCACTACCGAGAACGTTTACGCCGAGGGCACCGGTGGTCTCTATCTCGCTGAAGGTGGCAGCAGCAAGAACGTCTTACTTGTGACAGCCCGACATGTCATCTTCCCAGCAGAAGACTGTACGGACTGCTTCCTCAAAAACAACAGTGCTCCTTGTCAAAACGTCTTCCTCCTTGACCCCAGTGCATTTAACGAACTCCTCGAATCAATCAAGACCAGGATTAAACAAAATTACATCGCAATAGAGATCTATGAGCGTCAGATGAAGAACTTGCAGAATAGGGAGACTGGCGAGGACATGGTGGTAGATGAAATGGCTTCGAAGGCGCTAGAGAAGAAGCGGTTGTCGCTGAAAGAGGTAAAGGAGGCGATTAAACCGCTTAGAAAGTTCTTCGATGAGGTGAGCAAGAACTGGAGCCAACTTGATCAGCACAACATTGGTCATGTTGTCCGCTCCCCTCCCCTCGTTTTCAACGACCCGCATATGCTGGATTACGCCATCATCTCAATTGATGTTAGTAAGTTTCAAAAGGCTTTTCAGGGCAATGTTATTGACTTGGGTATGACTTGATTCATGTTACCAAGGCCGTTTTGAATAAATTGTTCCATTTAGGTACCAAGCATTCGCCTGACAAGTTCACTTCACTGATGTATCCCCGTGTGGATATCCCCACAAATTTCAAGTTCCCGACGACCACCTTCGGATTCGCGGCGTCATCACCGCAGAACTCATCTTACAACCAGACACGGTTGACCAGAACAACGAACTGGCTCTGTTTATGATACAGAATGGTCGTACCAGTGGCCTCAAAATCGGCCGTGCCAACGGTGTTGAATCCTTTGTTCGTACTTATGTCCAAGGCAAGCCTGAGGTAACATCGCGGGAGTAGGCAATTTTTCCATATGACAAAGAGTCAGCTCCCTTTTCAAAAAAAAAGGTGATTCAGGTTCTATCATTGTCAACGGCCGCGGCGAAGTTGGTGGCCTCCTCACTGGTGGAAGCGGCAGCGAGAAAAAAGACTCCTGTGACATAACGTATGCCACGCCTTTCTTCTGGCTCCTCTTTCAAATCCAGAAGGACTTCCCGCATGTCCACCTCAACGCGAAGATACCATAAGCCGATGCAGGCATTGACTCAGATGTACCTCTATCGCTCCTTTATTGTTAGAACCCCAGTGTTTAGTGATTGGACCTACCACTATACTTTTACTTGTACTAGCTGTGTACAATGTTGACCTTATGTGTTAAAGTTTAACCATATTGAAGCTTGAAGCGCCTGACACCCAAGTAAAATCAAATCGCGTCGCGTGTTGAGATGATTCATAATATCTTTTTTGCCTCTGCCATTGTTCATTTCACAAATGCGTCACCATAAGAGATGTCGGCTTGTTCTCTATATGCGGCGTTAGTCTCTGAGGGTGTGAAGCAATGACATGCACAATGACACCCGGCTAACTTTTACTCGGGGTGTAGATGTACCTATTCAATGTTCGTGCTTGCTCGTGATGCATATGATGTATACTACCAGTAGCCGCCCTTCGCCTTTCTTCTCCTACTTCTATTGAACGTTGTCTCGTCGCTGTGACAGCTAACACTCCTGAGTCGGGAATCGTTTAGCTGGCTTTCACTGGCGTGAAGCATAGGAATCGATTATCACCCGGTGTTCAACTCAGGGCCAGTTCCGCGTCCGGCACCTTTACAAGCTCTACTTTTGAGTTGCTGCAAGGGATTACAAGGTAATCACAAAATCATAATTCCATGCAGAGTTACAAGGTCTCCTGGAAACTAAAAGGGACAACTAGAGCTCGAGTACAGAGTGGCGTCTTCAGGCCCATATTGCATGGGGTTGCAACTAGGTCGGGAAAGTCAAACAGAGGTTATAATCCATCTTGTTCGAAGTCTGACTTACCCAGGAAGCTTAGATAGGACACCATTCGTCTGTTCATTGACGACGGGCGCAATTTTGCACTCGTTAGCGATGGCGGCCTGTGCAACATTCAAGTACGGGCAAGCCTCAGTTACACCTGAGCATATCAGTACCAAGTACAACGATCTGTTGTAAAACGTACCATTTCCCGTCTGGTCGTTCGGATTGTTGCAGTAGTCAATGGCATTCTGTAAAGCAGTTGTGTCCCAACCGTTTTGAAAGTCCCCATGCCACGAGTACCCAGTAGAGTCGCTAATGACAATATGTCACCCAGTGTTTGAGCAGAAATCGCTGTATCTCACCCGGTGGCATAAGCGAAGGGCCAGGGGTTGACTGCAGGATTCCACCTAGACGCAAAATCGGTGACGTCCCAGGTAACCTGAGAAGAAAATCAGCGGACACATAAAGAAATTCGTTGTCGAAATACCTCATAAAAGAGCTTCATAAGGTATACGGGGTGGGTCGAGGGGCATGCTCCGTTATCCAGGCCAGAGAGATAAGCAACATGGGACGTGTGGTCAGGGCTATCGAGGTTCTGCAGGCCATGTTATTATACTTGTAACTTCATTTAAAAACTTGAACGATCACTGACCACGCCATCCCAGCATGCTACATGTCAAAGTAAGTCTAACTGCCTGGTGTGAAAACAAAAACAGCGTACCTGGCATGTGAATACGCGCATTAAAGCCTGTTGAGCGGAGGCGATTGAGTTGTCACATCAGCAAAAAAACCTGATGTGGTCACCTGCTTCACAGTCGGTGGTGGGAAAGCCATATCCTGAAAAATTTACGTCACGGAACGCAATCTTCAACCTCCACTTAAACGCACCGTCATAGCCCGAAGATGTAGTGGTATAACGAAGGCAGGACCATGTTACAGCACGCTGGCGAAGATCTTCTTGAGACCCTGGAACAACTGAAGCACTGAACCCGATGATTTAGAGATGGTTTGTGACTTAAAGTGGAAAGCCTACTTCTGGGAGCGAGACGTTGGGTTGCCGCTTAACATCTTGAATCCAGGGGGGAACGCTTTAAGACCAGGCCCTCCGTTGGAAACATCTCCATTGCCGCGGTTCTGGTAGTATACAAGGAGACCTAAATGACTCATTAGTAACGAACGCATGGATAGTTAAGCGTTCTGACCTCCATTGGCGACGGGTTCAAAGAGTTTCGTATTCGGGTCCTGGAAATACAGCTTCGGGAACCCTGAGACAAGTAATATCAGTAATGTGACTTGAAATCCGCGACAGGCAAGCATACAATAATTCGATAAGTCCTGAAAATGGACGTAAGCTCAAATAACTCCAGAATACACATATTCCCTACCTGGGTGACAACGCAGGAAGTGCAGTTAGAAGAACGCAGAGAGTTATAGCTACTGTCACGGGCAAAGTCTGTAAATGCCTAACAGTCAGATAAACCTTTGAATGTGAATTCGAGAATTCAAAAGGCTGACTGCTAGCGCCATGAACGGTCTAACAAATACATTAATTATCTATGAAGACGAAATCGAGGGAATTACCCACATGTACATGGTTAGATGGGTTAGAGTTGGGGCTAATAATTGGGTCGACGCGTTCTGAATCGTCTTTCAGAGTCATCAATATCTAGGAAAGTATGGAGCGCACCTGATACGAGTGGGTCTGTGCAGGCGACGCGGAACCACGCGTTCGCAGGCAAAGACACGATCAGGGCTGCCAAAAAAGAGGTAAGAGCTGTAGTGAACTTCATTTCAGATCTGTGGGTTTAGATGGCGATGCAAGGCAAACGTTCTGCGATTTTATACATTTCCCAGAGCACCAATGCATGCTAAATCGAAAAAAAAAACAAACAAAAGGAGATCGTGTCTTTGCGCGTGAAATACCATAACAGGAGTCTAGGACAAAGGCCCGAATTTTGAGTTCATGTGACGAAGTGGTGTGTGCAGCTAATCCTGAACTTGTAATTCATAGTTTACGGTGGTGTGGCAATTAGGGGATACCATTCAATCATTGCACGCGAGCATATAACCTTATTGACTCTTCCTGTTTGAAATGTAACCGCGTTGGAAGGAAGGAGGAAGATTGTTTGCTCGTGTTTACGATTTCCGAGTGCCAAGAGATCGCGCAGTGGAGCAAGCCCTTTCGACCAGCGGACTTGCGTTCATCATCGTGACCTACAGCCTCATGTTTATTCTTCCGAAAGGTCTGAAGGCGCGTGGCTCACAAAACTAAGAAATTTCTTAGCATTGTAGATCAGATCTAAAGTCAGTGTGGCGCCACATCAAATTCTTGTGACTACGCTTCGAAAGTGATGTCTATAATAAATTAAAATGTCACAGCGTTACATACACAAGTCCAGAGCCTATTGGCCAGGAAATAACATTCCATCTAGTTTACAAGGCAAAAAACTGTCACTATCAATCGAAAATGGTGTCTACAAATTAGGGAAATTAAAAGGGATCGGAAGGGGGATTTGGCAGGCAGATACAGCTTGGGCTGGCACTGGCACTGGCACTAGCAGTGGTGATAGTAACAGTGCTTGTAGCACTCCTACTGGTGTTGGTGCCCGTAGTAGTCGTGCTGATGCCCGTAATAGTCGTGCTAGTACCTGTAGTACCCGTGCTGGTGGCTGTAGTACTCAAGCTGGTGCTAGTGGTAGCAGTTGTGCTTATAATGGTGCTGAGGCTGGTGGTGGTGGTGGTGGTTGTATTCGTGCTCGTGCTTGGGCTAAAGGGGCAGTTGGAGCTGGAGTAGAAAGTGGCATCTTCCGGTCCGTCTTGCATAGGGTTACAGCTATCGCGAGAGAAAAGGTTAACCATACATTGCAAACATCACACGGTTAGAAGTTTAACAATAGCTTACCCGGGGAGCATAGAAAGCATGCCATCTATCTGCTCGTCGACAACGGGCGCAATCTTGCATTCATTGGCAATGGCGGCCTGTGTAACATTTAAGTACGAGCAAGCTTCAGTTACTCCTGAAAAATGCCACTTCAGTACCAGATCGGTCTAACTCTTTCAAATGTACCTTGGCCCGTCTCGTCATCAGGGTTATTGCAATAATCGATAGCGTTCTGCAAAGCAGTGACATCCCAGCCGTTCTGGAAGTCCCCGTGCCATGAGTACCCTGTAGGATCACTGATGACAATAAATCAGTCAGTATTTACACTGTAATCGCTGTGGCCTCACCCATTGGCATAAACAAAAGGCCAGGCGTTGACTGTAGGATCCCAGTTCGAAGCGAAATCGGTGACGTCCCAAGTAATCTGCACGGAAGGCAGATGGCTAATGAGGTCCAAATTCAAAATCACCTTAGAGGCCAGCTTACCTCGTAGAATAATTTCATCATATATACAGGATGGGTAGAGGGACACGCTCCGTTGTCCAGGCCAGAGAGAAATGCAACATGGGATGTGTGGTCGGGGCTATCGAGGTTCTGTCGTTAAGAAGATTGTTATAAGCTATTCATGTGGAAAAAGAACTCGAATCTACTGACCACGCCATCCCAGCATGCTATCAGGGAGTCTAATCAACTTTCTGTGGACGAGAATAAAAGAAGACAACGAACCTGGCATGTGAATGCGCGCATTGAAGCCTGTTGTGCGTACTAAGCAGTCGGTCGAAGTAGATACCTGTCACACTGACCTGCTTCACAATCGGTGGTCGGGAAGCCATATCCTGTAAGGTTTTCATCAGGGTATGCATTTCTTCTTCTGTATTATACGCACCGTCATAACCTGGATAGGAAGTAGTATAGCGAAGGCATGACCACGTTATAGCTTGCTGTGCAAGATCCTCCTGAGATCCAGGGACAACCGAAGTGCTGAAACGATCATTTTAGAGATAGATGTGACTTGAAAGTCGATGACTGTACTTTGTGGAACGCAAGGCTGGGTTACCGCTTATCATCCTGAATCCAGCAGGAAACGCTGTAAGACCAGATCCTCCGTTCGAAACGTCGCCGTCGCCGCGGTTCTCGTAGTATACAAGGAGTCCTAGAACGCGACCTTCAGTGTGGAATGCATGGAATAGTAAGACGTGCCAACCTCCATTGGCAACGGGCTGAAGAAGTCCAGTATTTGGGTCTTGAAAATACAATTTCGGGAACCCTAAGCGACGCTGTCAGCAATCAGCTGGCCAGAATCAAGGGGAGCATACAATAATTGGACAAGTCCTGAAAGAGAGCGTTAGAAAAGGAATGGGTCAATAATGTTGCTCTTACCTGAACAACTTCACACGAGGTGCAGTTCGAGGCGCGTAAAGTGTCGTATGTGCTATTGCAGGCAAAATCTAAGGGTGTTTGTATCAGGCAGAGGTCAGGATTGTTGATTTCAAGTTCCTTACTGCTGGCCCCGTGAACCGTCTGATAACATGCCAAATATTAATGCCGATGGAAAATTTAAGTTAAGGTGCACAACATACGTGAACATGGTTGGATGGAATAGAGTCCGGGTTGACAATCGGGTCGACGCGTTCTAGATGGGATGAGTTATTTTATGCAAGATTAACGAGGGCACATATTATCGCACCTGATACAAGAGGTGCCGTACAAGCGACGCGGAACCACGCGTTTGCAGGCAAGGAAGAGGCCAAGGCCACTAATGCAGATGAGAGGACAGGAGTAAACTTCATTTCGAGTATTAAGTAGGCTCAGCTATCGTCCAAAGACAGACGACTCTCGGCTTATATGCAATTCGCTAGGGCATATTGGTAAAAAGAGACGACGATCCCACGCTTGGAATTCCTCACGAAGTGGAGTACTGAAAAATCTGGGATGACTAGTTCACGGGGCCTCTTGTTATCTCCCTTACATGGTCTGCGGTCGTTCAACTTGTCCTTGGGTTGGCGTTATTGGACATATGTGCGATCACTTGAAAATGTTTCTGCTGGTGGGATGTCAAAAACATGAGAAGAATCTTCGCAAGTGTGCACGAGTGGACCTTTACCTTGCGTCTTATGATTGAGTTGACCATAGCCATGACGTACGGCCCCGCGTCCCATCCTTCCTATACATTTATCTCGTGCTCTGTAAGCCATTTAATGACCCAATACCTGCTGTATCGTGCAACCGAGAAGCTTGGTACACGAGGATTATGATGTCGCTAGTCCGACAGCTATGACAGTATGCTAGCGGGAAGTGAAACGCGAAAAACGACTAAAGCATAATGAAAAAGCAGGTGTCTGCTCACAGGATATTGGCCCATACGTTATCCTCTTGCCAGGTCTTGACAATGATTATCGTATCGAGCGTCACGGTGACGTCTTGATATAGATAGATAAAAGCGTTTCGCTGACGCGAAAAAGTCCCGTGGTGAGGGTAGTTACTTGTGCTCTGCCTAGTATTCGGGACAGCCTCAAATGATATTATTATACCTGGCGCTTGTCCACCCAAATTGCGACTTGACTTCGATTCGGGCTTCGCAACCAATTGGTCAAAATTTTCCGCGAACATACACTGGGTATCACTGCGTTAATTTCGCCTCTCTCACTCGCTGCCTGGCCTTTAGATATTGAGCTCGCTGCTTCTTGTGATCCTCGGAACACTCTGAATGATTACCTGCTCACTGAATTCTATATCTTAGTCAAGAAATCTCTCACCTTCCAAGACCGAAATGACACGTGTGGCCTGAGCTTGATGATGCTCTTCGGCGATCCTAATAATATCCTTAATGCCTTCAGGTGACACTGCGGTTTGAAGTAGAGAGTGATAAATACATTAAGGATCACATTGTGACTTACATGTTTTAGTGTCAGGCGTCAACTGACTCTCCTTGATTGTCTTCAAGCCATCTTCTATATACTTGAGATCCCGAAGAAGATAATCGAGACGGTTGTTTTTGGGCGTAACACGTTGCTCGCGATCCAACTCTGTCTCGTGTTCTCGGGCTTCGGACTCCCGGCACGTCTCGCGGTTTTCTAAGAGAAGTAGCTTCAAAGCTTCAGCGGCCTCCAGTACAGATGTCATCTATAATCGGACGTGTACATGTCGTGTATTGTCAAGAAGTCCAATACTTACTGGTTGGTTGTGCACGATGTCACGTCTACAACCAATATATATTGCGGAGTTTGTTTTCCCGGTGATTCCCGTCCAAACTCGAAAAGTTCGCGGGCGTCATCATCATCGCGTTCGCGAGTTAGTGCTCAACGGAATGTCTTCTAGTCTTTCACGCTCCATGCTTAGAAGGCCGTTTCAAGGTGCAATACTGCATCCTCGGCCCGTCTCGAGGCCCATGTCTTCAAAAGCCCATAGGCTGCCCAATTCAAAAGTCCACAGGCTACCCAATCATCACAATCCAGACGACTTCCGGCCACCATGGTTCTACACCATGGTGCGCATGCTTTCATGGACGCTGATACCAGGTATATTGGATTAAGCCTTTTTTTTATATGTGGGTTTGAGGCTAAATGTCGCTTCAGGTATAGCATTTTACGCAGTTTTCTTCTATGACTTCGGAGACCATGAACATGTCTTCCAAGCAGTACGTTGATGCATTCACTTTATAGAGTGTTGAGGCTCATGTTATGATTGCAACTTAGCCGCGTAGATGGGCAGCAAGAAAGAGAGCAGAGTTCTTGACGTTGTCTCCAGAAGAGAAGACGATTATCGGCGAGGAACCTACTGAGCAGCAGACAAAAACATAGAGTTGAGCTATACTCACCATTGCCCTGCCTGTAGGGCTGTCAAGTATGTGCCCTCGTTTAACAATGATATGTCTGATGTCATTCCAAGAATCAGCCTGAGGAGGCACACATACCCAAGGACTCCAGTAGTACAGCAACCCCACTTTAGTTCGTTGCACCCGTCATACCACACTAGACACAGACTCTTGTGACGTTTATAAACGTGCGAATCAGGTCTCATATATATTGGAATGCTTCTTTCTCCCAGCAACACCTCTCATTCCCAGTGATAACACCCATGTCTCTAGCAGTCAAACCCACTGACAGTACTCACACCAGTCTGTTCAACACTCCAGACTTGTCACCTTCGAGCGAGCACAAGGCCGACGTGTTTCCCGATCCCTTCCACTCGCCCGTAACCAATTATAGTGACCCTACTAACCTTTTTGCCATGCCCGATATGTCTTCAGAGGTCGACCACAAGCCCAAGGATGTCTTCGTGCACCCATACCATTCGCCCGCTGTTGCAAATGAGCTCATCACCACAGCTCGGGCCCTGGTGTATCCTCGCGGCAAGGGTATCTATGCCACTGATGAAACGCCGGACGCTATCGCTGCGGTACTTCACACTGCTGCTGATGGGTTGGACGCACCAAAGATCGGGACGGACGAAGGAGAGAAAGAAAAAAGAAGGGAGTGGCGCGAGGCTGCTTACAATGCAATCTCTAGCGGTAAGCTACTTCAGATGCATTCATATCTCTCCTGACATACATAGATTACATCTCTGGCGTTATCCTATATTCCGAAACGCTCCTATCTTTCCAGTTGGCGCCTTTGCTCTCGGCCAAAGGCATCATTCCTGGCGTACGCGCGAACGGAGAATTAAGGCCACTCCCGAACTATCAGCACGAGTTCATCGTACAGGGACTTGATAATCTTCTTCCCCAGCTGCAGGCTGCGCGCATCGCCGGGGCACGATTTTCCAAGTGGCGCGTGCCGATCGCGTGTACAAGCGCAGAGAGGGGCCTCCCGTCGGAGGCGGCACTGGACGCGCACGCGGAAACATTAGCTCAGTACGCGTCGGTAAGCCAGCAAGCAGGTCTCGTGCCGATTATCGAGCCCGATGTGGAGTTCACGGAGGATGCAGACCTGGCGAGAAGTGCCTGGGTGCATGAGCAGGCCATTGCGAGGATCTACGAACGATGCAGGATACATGGCATGCTCCTTGAAGGTGCCCATTGTAATTATTCCTGTCCACGTATACTTCATTGCTAAAGTAATTACTTCTACGGCACACCCACGCAGGGTCGCTCATCAAGCTGTCTTTCCCTCAACCTGGACTGAAGCACCCCTCACGGAACAGCACAACGCCCGAGAATATCGCGTTTGCTACTGCGACCACGATCTCGCGCTCCATCCCGTCCGCGGTTCCCGGCATTCTCTTTCTCTCAGGTACGCCCGCCATCTTTGCGACGTTTCTCCGCCCCGCCCCCACGCCTCTTTCCCCATGTTTTTAATTTTGGCAACCCCTCCCATCCGCTTATGTTTATTAATGGGGTACATTTCATCCGATGGTACTCATGGGTTCCGTAGGTGGGTTGCCGGCTCCGGTCGCGACTTCGTATTTGGGCGCTGTGAATAAGCTCGTTAATTCGGCGGGGGCGGAGTCGCCTTATGCCCGCCTTCCGCCCCTGACTTTTTCGTTCGGGAGGGCGCTGCAGGGGGACGCGGCTAAGCGTTGGGTAAAAGGGGATCAGGAGGGGATGAAGGAGGCGTTTGAGGAGCGGTCTAGAGCGTGCTGGTTGGCTGCTCAGGGTTTGACAGTTTAAAAACAACTAGGCTTTTGGGCATCTGACAATGACATCGGCAGTGTGTTGGGAGAAACTGAGGGGTTTTCTCTCATTTATAATAGACTCTTGCTTTGAATTGACCGTTCAAATTGCTATTCCTGTCAAAAGCCACTTTTAATTCCATGGGTTGTCCGCAAGCGTCAATCAGAGCAGGTGCCAGTGATCACGACACGAGTCTCCCAGCGGGATGCTTTTTGGCCTGTTGGCTTCAGATCCTCTGTTTGGTTTTCCTATAAGCAGGTGGCGCTCGCCTGTGAGCATTGCAAATTTAGAAGATATGGAAAGTGATATAGATAAAGAGCTGATATAGGCACGATTGGAAGGTTTGAATTCACATGGCACTGGCTAAGGGCATTCTCACATTCTGACAATTTCTTGATCCCGCTTAGCACATTTAGGGTGCTTTCCTGACTTTCCTAACGACGACTGGTCACTTGGCTATCTAGTACATAACCATTTCTATACAGATTATACAAATTTGGGCTTGGCTCTAGTTCCGCGTGTTTCATTCAATTCAATGAGATCATGGAGAGAGTCGGTCAATTTTCCACTGTGGCTCCTCAT
Source organism: Tephrocybe sp. 10521TJB (assembly GCA_018221635.1). Lineage (NCBI taxonomy): Eukaryota > Fungi > Basidiomycota > Agaricomycetes > Agaricales > Lyophyllaceae > Tephrocybe > Tephrocybe sp. 10521TJB. The sequence continues at coordinate 108,946 of JABAJS010000016.1, read as the reverse complement.
CCGAGGATCCTTCTACGCGCAAGTATCGGACGCGATCGTGTAGCCGTGAGGGTTTGCCTATCCAGAACTCGACTTCACTAGAGTGGAGGTTAGGATAGGTGAAAGAAAGCAACGCAACAACACAAACTTTGGCACAACTCTCCAGCCACCCCAGAACTCGGGCAACGGTACATTGTCGCCGAATTTCTGTTCCAGCTTGTGCAGACGCTCATGCACCTCGCCCTCTCCGACGACTGTGCTCTGCTTGCTCGCCCAAGCACCGATCTGACTCCCCACTGGCCTGCTATGGAAGTACTCTGCGCTCTCCTCTTTGCTGATCTTCTCTACACGTCCGACGATACGCACGGAGCGGTGTACCTCGCGCCAGTAGAACACGAGCGCGGCGTGAGGGTTTACGAGAAGCTCGTGTGACTTGCGGGAAGTATAGTTGGTGAAGAAGACAAAGCCGCGGTGGTCGAGCTCTTTGAAAAGAACCATGCGCGCCGATGGAACACCCTCGGGCGTCGCAGTGCTGAGCGACATGGCCTCTGGCTCACTGACTTTGCCGCCATCGACGGCCTCCTTGAACCATACGCGGAACTGATCGATGGGAGAGGGCGCGACGGAGGCCGGGGATAAAGCCTCGGCGGTGACGTACTGATGGTGGGGAAGGACTTTGAGCTGGTCGTCGTGTATCTCGAGGTCTGACATGTTTGCGGAGAAGAGGCGAGGACGCGGAAAAAGTCGTCTTGGTGGTATGACTCTGACTCGGGTGATGATGGCGAGAGTCAGGAGCATGTGAGCTGGAGCAATTGAAAGCACAGTTGTTCCCTAGTCACTCTACTGGCGTCGCTGTACGGGCTCTGTATGGATTTGATACGCAGCATCACCTCGAATTGCATCATGACAGTGCGCACACTACATACTAATAGGTAGAGTCTATAGGCACCGTTCGTTCCCGTATTGTGCCTGTATTGACAGGAACTCTCGGGTACTTTTTCAGGGTACTGCTCATCTCTGCACATGCAACGTACCTGCCGACAGTGCCTTGTATGGGCAATGGGCGATAAAAACTTCTCATTAAATACACATATTGCACCGCGCACCCGACAGTGTCCACAAAACATAGCGGCTTCTGACGAACAATTCATCAATTATGCAACTACGCGTAGTTTATGTAGGTGCATCGCAGAAGCCTTTGACCGTATTTTGTGGAGTTCCTGACAACTGTCAAAAGTCGTCGCCATTTAGAAGTCGAAAAAACTTAGGTTCAAGTTAGTCTGGTAGGTATCAGTGATGCAGACATGCGTGTACTGCTCGACATGGGAGTGTTTTGAGGCCATTCCATGTGCACCAGCCGTGGGCGCAGTGCCATTTTACCTTGACGTAGTCAACGATAGTGGATGTGTAGGCAATGAGAATGGAGTCAAGCGACATGCGCTGCGAGCGCCAGGATCAAAGGAGGAGTTTCCAGGAGTTTCTGTGGAAAAGGGAGGCTGGACGGGGAAATGGGTTTTGCCGAAGGAGAGATCGATCAATAATTTGAACGCACCCCCGTGCCTGCCAATTCCCCCGTCCTCCTTTCCGCCCCCCCACCGCGCCTTTGCGCTCGAATCCTACCATGCTTCAGTCCATGTACGACCTCACCACCGTCTGCCACAAGACCACAGGCGATGTGCCTCCTCCGCTCGTGGTACGTTCTCCAGCTCGAATTAGAGCTCGTCTGCATATTAACCACCCCTAGGGGGCATCTACAACCGTTGTGGGGTCCAAAGTGTACATTTTCGTGAGTTATTCCCGTTACTTCTATGCGATTATTGCCTAAGAATGAATACAGGGCGGTCGTGTAGTCAAGGAGCGCAAAATGGTCTCCGACATGTACGTCTTCGATATGGAGACATACAGGTGGGAGAAGATTCCTACATACCCGGACGACGATGTTCCACGCGCGCGCTATTTCCACAGCGCTGATACATGTTAGTATACACCATGAACTCATTCGTGGCGCGCTCAGACGACCATTTCTAGGGAACAACAAACTGATCATCTTTGGTGGTATGCATACCAACCAACTTGACCCCCCCAACAACTCAGGAGACCTGGGTGTATTAAACGATGTGCGCTTCTTTGATATTGCGACGCGCCACTGGCTTCCCAATACCACACCCTCTACTCCCCCCGGAGTCCTGCCTCCTCGAGCTCGTTATGCCCACCTATCCTCAGTCACAGCAGACCGGCTCTTTATTATCGGCGGACAAAACTTTGACAATACGTGGCTAGACGACGTATGTGTGTATGATCTCGTCGCGAAAACGTGGACTCAAAGACGCGACTACCCTGGCCATTGCGGCACTTACCGAAGTCTGGCTGTTGCATCGCCTTTAGTGACACGTTTTCCTCAGGAGGAAATACGAGCATCACAGTCTGCCTCAACTTTAGGCCCGCCGGGGCAGCGGTTCGGGCCAGACTCAGCAGCTCATCCAACAACCGAGTTCACTCCTAGCGAGTCCCTCGTGCATTTACCTTACTCAGCACCACCTACAGAGGAGCACCCTAGCGAAATCCTATTATACAGCAATTATAACGTGTGTCCTCTCTCAACATTTTTCCTAAACCTTATTAACTATTTCCATCAGTTTACTGATGTCAAACGCGAGCTTGAAGTCTTCTCCCCTCTGCCTGAGCAAGATTTCACGATACAAGACAAGTCGTCCATGATGACTGGATCTCATTGTCCCCCAGGCCTCAGATTCCCTACCGGCGCCATCCTCGGCACACACCTCATCATTGCGGGCACCTACCTCGCTCATACGCATCAATCATTTGCCGTATGGGCCCTCGACCTTAACAACATGCAATGGACACGTCTCGATATTGGCAGATCCGTCGACACGGGCTCCTGGTTCCGGGGGTGCCTCTACCCGGAAGCGAGCAAGTTCTTCATATTCGGCAACCGCAACGGTAACCTCATCGATGACTACAACCGCCGCCTCCTTTCCTGGGACCACATCGCCGTTGTTGACCTCGAGACGTTTGGGATTTATCTCCCCCCGCCGCACAAGCTCGACATCCCAATGCAAGAACTCGGCCTCGCGGCGCTCGAGGAGCGCGTCGTCGCGGACTTTGACATCATCTGCGAGGACGGGCGCCGCATAAGTTGCTCTCGCAAGATTCTCGAGGAGCGCTGGCCCTGGTTCTTGGAGCAGCGCAAAATCTTTAACGCCAACGTCACGCAGGCTCTCACACACCTGCCAGACTCGCCCGCGCACCTCCCCATGCCCGAGATTCCCGGGAACGCGTCAAGCGAGGACCCCCGCGTCGACCCGCGTCTCACGGCGCGCGCGTTTGAGCTGTCGGAGCCGTATCCCATCGTGTTGGCCTTGTTACAGTACTTTTACTCGACCGCATTGATCACACCGCTCCAGCATGCCCCGGCAGTGCTTAGCCAGCTCCTGGTGCTGGCCAATAATTATAACCTCAAACACTTGGAGACGCTTGTCAAGCACGCAATGCATCGCGCTCTGTCTAATTCGACCTCCGTAGGTGTATATGAGGTCGCTACATTATGTAATTGCCGTAGCCTCCAGATGCGGTATGCTCCTCCTTCCTTTCATATCGTGCCTTTTAACTCATGTTGTGATCCCGCTACTCTAGCGCGCTCGCAACAGTAATGGTAGGCACCCTTCTTCCCGTATTTCTGTACTATTCTCACTTCAGCCAATTATAGAATTATACCAAAGCCCGCCCGTCACGCAGCCGCGGTCGCGACAGGGACAATGGTAATCCTCCCGGTGGTGCTGGGGGCCCGCCTGACGGTGGCCCGGGACCAGGACCAGGCGCTGGAGGGCCCGGAAATGGCAATGGCAACGACTCGCAGCCTATCTCCCGACCACGTGGTACCTCTGATGCGCGGTGGCGCACCATGGGGAGTGATTCGTCAGTCAATGGAGCAGGTTCAGGGTATAGTGAGTTGGCCATTGAGGCTACGAAGACACTGATGACTGATGGTGTGGTGTGATATAGATACTCGTCCTGCGTTGGCAATGGATCAAGCCAAATTAGCCAATGTTGCACGGGAAGCGCCAAGTCCGGTTGATTCAACTTACTTGGCAAATAATCCTCGGCCGAGGTCGATCGCGCGATGGCGTAGTGATCCTGTTCTTCGTGACACGACAAGACGCAGTAAGTTGATTTCAAAATGTATGATGTTTGAAGTATACTCAATACACGAAATTCCCAGATGTTGGATTGATGAGACCCAGCACTGCTGAGACGCAGCCCAATCTCACGCATGCCAAAAACCCGAGTATTGCTGATTTAAACTATTTAGCCGATCTCATGGGTGTCCCAAGCACCCAAGAACTGGAGAGCCTTGCTATTGCCCACGATAGCGAAAGCGACGCTGAAGTTGTGCCTTCAGAGGAAGATTATGGCAGGCAAGATACTCCAGTTCCATTTGCCACGAAGACTGTCAAAGAAGACTCGAATGTGCCGGTCCCGACTGTCGCAGTTGTCCACGACGATCTCAGAGAGGACCAGATCACTCCCCTTCCTGTTCTGAGGGCTAAAAAATCACAGCGACGTGGTCGTACTCCCAGCATTGTGTCTATACACACCGAGCTGGAGATGCACGAGTTGGTCGACTTTTTATCTGCTACCCCCGCCTTGGATGCTGCTAGTCTCAGATCTCCGGCCAATGATGAAGGGCTGGTCGAACACTCGCCTTCAATCATCACCCCCGAAATTGCATATTCCAGCCGCTCAAACCGAAGCTCATTCTCGCCATCGGTCGCACCATCATTGTCTGCATCTATCCTAACTGCAGCAGATTCCGAACATTCTGATGGAGTCGCGGACAAACACGAGAGCCTTTCGCTCGGGAGCGTCTACCACCGAAACCGCCCACCACGCATCTACACAGACTCTATGCAATCTGTCACGCCCTCCCTTGTGTCTTCCACCTCTGCATCTAATAGCTCGTTATCCGCCAGTCGTTTTGCCTCTCCTTCTTCTCCCGTAACATCATCCTCTGAGCTACTCTCGCCGACCGATCTCGCCATCATCGACGAGCGGTTTACTTTTGATACTGACGTCGCCGTGGCCGAACTAGACACCGCAGACCCATTCAACACAAACCACATGAGCTTCTTCATCCAGGACTACCCTGTGAAGAATTGGCCAAAACAGCGCTCCAACATCAAGTGGACACCCTTGACATCCCCAACACCCATGACCCCCACCTCCCCCTCCCTGGCCCTACCGCCTACAAATGCTGCACACTCCACAACGTCTCTAGCAACGTCCTCTTCGTCTTCGGGGACCTCAATGGTAGAGCCCCAATCCCCTCGTACCCCAGGCAGTACCTCTGCCTTTGGACGACTACTTGGTCGTAAGAAGGACAGCCCTGCGACTCTGGTCAAGGATAAGGGGAAAGAGAAGAAACTGAAGGAACAAGAAAAGGCCAAGGCTAAGGAGAAGGAGAGACTGGAAAAGGAGAGGAGGGCCAAGGAGACGCCAGAGGAAAAAAAGGCCCGCCTCGAACAAGCTCGCAAGGAACGTCTCAGAAAAGCCCTGATGGCCGAACCTTCGATGATGGGTGGGATGATGGCGATTGCCTAGGCTGAATCTGCTGAATCTCTTCTCTGTTTTCCTGGACGCGGATGGTATCATTTAGAAAATATCGAACACATTCCTTTATAACTTTGGATCTCACTGGCTTTTTATTATTGCTAATTGTCTGTATTGCTTCTGATCTGTAGAAATGTCAAATACAAAGTACTCGCTCTTGTTTCGACGTTGAGCTTGTGGCATTTGCGAAAGATAAAGTTGTATTGTATTATACGGCAAGACTGTCTGATTATGGGTAAGGCACAACTGGCAAAGCGTGCAAAGAACTACCTACCTTGTCAGCTCAATGGGCCAGAACTCCGGAACTCGACGCACCCTTCAAGTAGCCAAAATATGTCCTTTGATGCGCGGCATACGCGTACTACTAGTATGTATCTACATCTTGTCAATAAATAAAAGCCTTGCAATTGCCGTCATAATGCATGTAATTGTGAATTATAATGTACAAAATAAGTAATTCGTGCTATAAGAGAGCGAGAATTAAAGGCGTCATTCGTCATATCTAGTAGTCATCGGGAACAGATCGTGTGAGCTTAGAAAATGATGTTTCAGCTTGCGCTTGCACTATGAAGCCCCAGGTCAAAAAAGTCCCGAAGCATCTGTGTCCCCGAAACTTGGGGCGGTTGAATTATATCGAGAACTGAAGGTGCAACTGGGCCGGTCGAATGATGTTCCACTTCGGGAAGCGCGTGTACTGTGTCGGTTGGTGGGTCAGGCAGTGAGGGTTCTGATTCCATCTCTTGCACTGGCGCTTGTTCTGGTCGAGTTTGTTTAGGCGGGACGATGTGATTGACTGAACCATCCTCAGTTAGTATTGACTGTCCTCGAATAAGAGGTGGAATTGGACTTACATTCCTTAGCATGAGCTGTAAGTAGCAAGGTTTCAATGATTTTTCTTTCATTTTAGTTGGTTTCCGTGGACTTACCCAGTACAGTCTGCTGACCACATTCTCGTCCTTCCGGGCAATCTTGCCGGCTCATAATCGTTTCTTCTAGAAAGCCTTTCTTCCGCTCACGCAGCCACCACTCCCTGAGTCCCCATAAAAAGACTTCAGCCGCACACAGCCGACATATGTTGGTACGGGGGGCTGCTGGGTTCGGATCTGCACCTGATGCGACCCCGTATACATCTACGAAGAGGTCGAGTTCCATAAGAGGCTTAAAGCCGTCCGGGAGCGATTGTATAAGAGTGATGATCTGTAAAATTATTTAGACACAAAACTGTTTCCTAAAAGTAAACGACCTGCCTCTCGGTATATATGACGGGGAGTCAGTCTCTGTGCCGTTAAATAGTCCAGCATAAAATCTACTTCAACACTGTTTCCATCGAAGCAATCGTAAACATCGGCGGACAAGATAAGATCATTGACATCAACTAGCCCATGAGGCTGCTGGGCAAGGAGAGGAAGGGCAAGGCAACGATTTTGAACACCGATACCACAGAAGTAGACTTGACAAAGGTCACATTTCGTAGTCGTATTTGGTGCACGGGTAGCCAGTAGATTTTCGCTGGAACATGCATGAGATGACCTAAGTCCGCTTTCAAACAATTTGAATATACCAGTTGCCACAGTGCGCGTGTCCAGGTGGTATTCCGTGTTCTAAGGGCCAGGCATTATCCATATCCGTGTTGGGATCCGGAATCGGCTGGGGACATCTCCAACCATAGGGGTTGCCAGCAGAACAATGAGGGCATGGACGAGCATATTCTGTAGATCCCTCGATATTTGCTTCAGGAGAAGGTTCCCGAGGAGGGGGTATCTGATATTGGATAAGTCGATATATAAAGTCGGGGAGCATGTACGGACCCGCATCGACTGCCCAAGTTTATAGATCTCGTCAGCTTGCTGGCGTTCGCGCTCTGCACGAGCTTTGTGGGGAGCAGCGCGGGTGAGCGTATCAACAACTGATTGAAGGGCTCTAAATGGTGTTACAATTGTAGACAAGCCACGGCAGGCGGGGCAATTTGTCCCGCCGTTCTGCAGGGGTAGTAAGTCAACAAACATATATGTGCGGCTCCGGAGTTTTATAAAGCAGATGAATAATGGCTTCTGAAGAGACGGTATCGCAACAGTCGCAAGGATGCAGATGCCACCGATGCAGGTCTGATAGATAACATGTGGCGAGACACTCACGCGAATCCAGAGAACGCAACAACTACGACAGAATATTTACTCAGCACAGAAACATAGTTAACGTGACGTTCTAGATGACGTACCTTCCACAGAAGAAATGTTGACATGGATTTACGAGCACTGGGTGGTAGACTAGCTCGGAACAGCACCCGCATTCGAGTTCCTTGGCCAAGTCATCGGCGAGGGTTGGGCTGGAGATGGCCAAGGCTGTATCAGAGTCATCGGCGTCCTCACGAGTAGTTTCCCTGTCTTCCTTTATTCTCTTTCGACTAAAATCGTCCTCACGTCCTTCAAAGGACGATGAGGCTCTTCGCTTGAGCGAAGTCGCAGACGTAGAGGCACGCGACGACATCGTGTTCATAGCTGAATCGATGAGAGGCGAAGACGCAGGGCGAGAATCTGCTTCGCTCATGGTGGTTAGAATGGAATAAGGTCCGTCACGGTGGTTCCAGGGCAAGTGCCAAGTTTGCGAGCCGTTGTCTTTAATTAGATTTCCTAAAGTAGTAGTCATGATTACGATTATAATAGTCAGTCGATTGTCCGCTAATCTGACTCTTGCCATTGTGCTACCTAATACTAACAATACAGAAATATGCAATAAAACTACAGAAATGACAGCTATTCAGAACAATCAAGGAGATGGAGGAAGATTTAGATTAGGAGGTGGGGGTGGATTTACTCCGGCGACGTAACACGCATTCGCCAGGCGTTCACGTAGGCTTTCATAGCGATAACGCTGCTCTGTGCATATAGTCAGTACGATCCCGGCGTTCATCCTCACACAAAGACGTACCCGGACAAGGCCACAACGCCGTCAAGCTAATTGACCTCACGTCAACAAGGTGTAGTGGTTGAAACAGGCACACTCACTAGTCAAGAGCCGGTAGGAGTGCTTTACCCACATCCATAGCCACTGTCAAGGTATTGTCGCACTCCCATAACACCAATGCACTTGTCGAGTATGTCAGTAAAGTGTCATTAATCCAAACAATGCCACAATTCACCGAGATATCTGACCCATGAACCAAAAAACATAAAAGGGCCTCCTAGCTAAAAGGTTTTTCGAATTGCCGGTAATTGTATGAAGACCACACATAAATCGCTCCGCAACGGTCGCTTGATGAGTCACTATTTAGTATCATGGCCGTCAATTTTCGATATCAACGGAAGAAATTTGTTCCGTACACCATTCTTCAGCCTTGTTGCGATGAAACAATCCACTGACATTGCTATAAAAACAATGGCGTCAGTGGCACGCCAAGGGATTCAGATCTGGAAAGAGAGTTACGCCGAGACGAGGGGAATATACCGCTGAAACTCGTGTGAGATGCACATTCTCGTGCTAGAGACCAGTTAGGTTTGATATCCAAAAATTAAGAACAACGACTTACTTGAAGATGTACTCTCTGGCTTGGAAGATGAACTGTCGTTCAATGCGGCAGGTGTGTCTGTTCAGCGCTGCCTCGATTGCGTCAGCCTCCAACCATGTCTTCACTGCAAACTGCGCCTTTATGTCGTCCGTTGCTCGCGTATCGCTGCGCATCCGAGTACAACCATGCCACAACAAGAACGATCGATCGTGCAATGCCCAGATAGTATCCTTCGACGAGTGATTAGACGATAGAGCAGGCGAGTATGCGATCGATTCTCCAGAGAAGAGGAGGGCATACTACACACAGAAGATTAGTAAAACAAATACAAAATAGATGGCATTAGCTCTTACATTTGACGGGTCAGAGATAAATAGGTGAAGGATACCAGACCGATGCGCCGTTGTATATGATACATGACCAGCCGCAAGGATGATTGAGCTCCAACACAAGCGGCGGCACGACTCCTTTCTGATCTCTGCCTCACTCCAGGTATTGTTCCAAGCTGGTGTCAAAGTCCACAGAGGGGTCTGTTCGCTACTTTCTTGCCAATGTGTGATTAATGTCATTGAGCGGCATGAACACCCTTGCTCGCTGACTGTCTCCCGTGACACCTTTCCATTGACTGGGGGCATATGGGGGTTGAAATCCTCTGGATCAGAGAACAGCCAATCATTTCTTGAGGGGTCAACGACGGCAGGAACAGACCCAGGGGGAAATGTAGTGGTGTTGGGATCGTCGGCATCAACAAAGGTGAGGGAGAGACTACGAATAATCGAGTCCAGCATGATAAGAGAGGAATTGGAGCGCTCAGAAGAGTGCAGAGGGTGTGCGCAAACTTCAAACAAGGCAAGAAGCTGGTAGCACGAATTGTTAGTACAAAATGCTATCAACAGAGAGAACTTCTCGTACCCATGCAGCTTGAGCGAGTGTTTCATCGATCCACCCAGCATTGAAGCTAGCTTCGAGAGCACTTTGTGCTTCGTCTCTGAAACGAAGAGCGCGCTCTCTACCGCGTTGTCCTAATCCAGCCTCGGAACTCTGCCAAAATGTGGACATGGAGAGCAAAGCAAGTACCAGGCACGGCTGAATCCTCTCCCTTCTGGATGTATCTAGATAGTTCGCATAGAAACTAGGGACGTGGAAAAACGAGAACCAGTAGTTTGAAGTATTGAAGAGAAAACGGATGTCCGAGGTGATGCCCTGAGTAGCAGATGCTCGTTGCGTTGCCGTGAGATTTTGCAGTCGGCCAAGGTCTGGCGAAATGTATAATGATAGCAAGGAATCCCACCAAATTTTACGGGTGAAGTTTAGAGACGGTTCGCAGGAGACGCCAGAGTAGTCCTCTTCTTCGCTATTGCTCTCGTCTAGTGATGTGATGTAGGCGTGACCAATGTCGACAGGATTGTGGTAACGTTCATGAGGCATGAGAGCAGATAGATCAAAGGGGTCATCAAATACGACAGAAGGCTTATTAAAAAGGGCAGCGACCGCCATATCATCAACGAGCAAATTGGAACTGCTTCCAGAGAAAGCTGCATCAAGCACTCTGGTTTCATTGTAGATGGGCGCCAAGTCGACTGGGGTGTGCAAGATATCACTGTCCACTGGTGAGTGCAGTGGAATCGCGGAAGGGATACTGAGGGTATCTGACCCACTTCTACTGCGATAACGGGGCGTCGGGGGGGATTGATCCACAGGTGAAACAGTACTCCGAAAGGTGGTATCCCGACGGCGACGGCGACGCACGGGCCCGACCTCACCGTCCTGACTGGTATCTTTGGGCATGCGTTGCCGCGCACCTGGTGTCTTGTCGGGTCCACGACGTTTCGGTATGAGATCGTAGTTACATCCACTGCTCCCGCCGCTTGTCTTTTTAGAGCAGTTGTGACAAACTGGCTTGGCACCGTCGCATCGAATTTTGCGAGCACGGCTAATGCGCGTCAGATACTGTACCATGGGATGAATAAAGATCCTACCATTGCACACATGCCACATAGACCCTTGCACGAGGTTTCCCTTGAGTCGTTGGCGGTTGATCTGGTGCCAGTTCAATGTGAGGCTTCTCGCGTCGAGACTTCCGTTTCGTTGATAGTATTATAGGCTCGTTCGTGTCTCCGGTATGTTCAGGTCGAGATCTCGTAGAGATACTTGGCGAATCTTGTTCCGGTACATCTTCTCTTGAAAAAAGTTGAAAATCGCCGAGGGTGTCAAGCATGTCATGTCGTGCTGGATAATCAACAACTCCAGGTGTCAACTTTTGTTTGTTAGGTTGGATATCACGCGGTGCTTCCGTTCCATGTCCGTTGTGATCATGGGGAGTCGAACGGGGTATAACTGGCCTAGAGGCATTGGCATGGAATCGCTCTGCGCTAATTTGGTGGCTATAGAATGAGTCCGGGCTATCGGAATTCAAGACAGACAATGGATATGAGTGGCTGCTGCTCGCATATCCGTTGCTCGAGGTTGAAAAGGTCCTCCCCGAAGCACTGGTCGACCCGTACGCTGTTCCAGAACGTGAGACCTGCGACTGAATGGAATATGAGTCTGAATGATCTTTAGACGGCGCAGCAAACATGGGGTGAGGATATTGGGCAGAAATATCAGGCGAGCATAGAGTAGGAGGGAAGATGAGTCGCAACGGGGGTTATAGCGATTACTATTGAATTGACTGCTACTTGTCTTCCATGAACAGTATGTTGTCTAATGTTTGTAGGGTCATCAATCCACCTTCTTCCCTCGAGCTGTGTTCTCTACCGCTCACAAGGACAGTTCAGCTGGTTTCTTTTTGATGCCCCTGCCCCGCATTCGCTATCCACGTTCCCTTCTTCCTTCGCGGAACAGTCAGGAATGCGGGGTAGAATTCTCGACAAGCAAAAATTGCACGTGGAATTGGGAGACCCCTGATACCACCGGCTTCGGTTATCAGCTCACCGTGCTGAACCACCATCGTCTCTGAACCACTCAATGGCGGCCCCGAAGCAAAGGACGCAAATAGGGCTCCAGTGAGCATTATTCACTCAGGCACCGAACCACCAAGGCCTTGGAAACGCTTTGAATGTATGCGTTGCCACCACCGTAATAAGTCGCGCGACCAACAAACCTCGGATAGTCTGTTAGTCAACTAGTCATGCCTCAGTATCTGATGTATTCCAAGTCTAAAAGAAAATACATCTCGTCTTGCTCTCAATCAGCAGAGTCTGATCCTAACTGTCATCGATGTTTCGCTCCTGCACTACGAATATCGCCTACGCTCTAGTGTCAAAGATTCTTACCCTTTCTGGCAGATAAATCAAACCTTCCCGCATGACTATATATCTTGGAACACATTCTATCAACGCTCTATTGCGTCTCTTTTGTTCGGACTCCGTTCTCCTCTTGTTAGCCTGCGTCCCTGTCCAGTCCCAGTCTTGACGTTCCACTTTCGTTTACTTGTATAACACTTTTAGTACTCTTCTCCCCTTTCCTTTACTCCCGAGTTTCCGGATCATCATGTTCACTTTCGCCCCGATCTTTCTGGCGTATTTCGTACTCACGGGCGTCCGTGCAGGGCCATTGCCTCCGCATTCACGTCCGCAACGCCGGGCATCCGCTCTTTCCTCCAACCAGATCGAAAGCCTTGCACCCTTTACTCAATTTGCTCGTGCTGCCTATTGCAAACTAGAGAAGATCCAGGGCTGGAAGTGTGGTCGTAAGTCATGGTGCTGTCTATGACTTCCTTGCCACAAAACAATCTTTGTTATGTAGAAGCGTGCGATGCCCTTCCTGGATTCGAAGCAACGCTGACTGGTGGAGATGGCGATGCTGTGCAATTCTGTAAACATCTGACAAATATTCTTCAGTGTCTTCAGCTGAATTTTACTACAGTCTTCGTGGGTAACTGGCCACAGGAAAATGCCGTTGTAGTGGCACATGAGGGTACTGACCCTCTGGAACTGTGAGTTCCTTATCAGAAAGGTGTCGGCGCCACAATTCCGTAGCTCAGCCCGTTGCGTTGCCTACCAGGCAGTCAGTTCTTACGGACTTGGAAGTGCCTCGAGGGCCTTTGGACACCGCACTATTCCCCGGTGTACCTGAAGATGTATCCGTCCATACGGGGTTCCGCGACCAACATGCCATAAACTCGAATGCAATAAACACAGAAGTACGGCAATTGTTGGCAGAAACTGGTGCCAATCAAGTCATTGCGGTCAGAAGTTCCGTAGCTGGTTAAATTACGATGAAACTGATGTCGACTTAGATCGGCCACTCGCTAGGAGGTGCGCTCGCAATGTTGACTTCGCTCTCCTTACGCCTGCAGCTTCCGGCTAATGTCTCTGTGTCCTCGACGACATTTGGTACTCCCCGAGTCGGCGACCAGCAGTTTGCCAATTTCTTCGACTCAAAGGTTGGCGACAATCAACATAGTTGTCTCTCATCTGATCATCTGCCAGGTTACCGACTTCAAACGTGTAAACCATGATCATGTACAAGCTCTACAAATACAATGTCCTCAAACGTGCTTACATGATTCTTCTCTAGGATCTTGTACCAATTATTCCCGGGCGTTTCCTCGGCTTTGTACATCCACAGGGCGAGATCGTTTGTGAAATTTCTCCCATTTACCAAATCGTTGCTAAAGCTACTGCAGCATCTCATTTCAGAGACAGACGCAGTTGCATGTACGGGTAAGTGTTTATCTGTTTTCGATTGATGAACACTGGTTGATCTATGTATACATCTGCAAGGCCAAGATAACGCAAGCGACCCCAATTGCCAAATCAAAACTGTCTCTAACATCTTCGAGGGAAATATACTCGATCACCTCGGTAGGTACTTTTGCGTCATACTTACAAATTTGTATCATTCAACCCTTGCTTCCTTTCTCAGGTCCATATGAAGATGGTATCTTCATAGGAACAACTTTCTGCATTTAGAGGACGTTGTCTCCGAAACCGTGAGACCATTTTTACTCCTTTTACAAATTGGTGCCCTTCTACGAGTGTGGGGTCTCAAGGCGCCAAAATACCCATCCATACCCTGAATACACGGAAATCCCACCCGCGTGTTCATAGCCACCGGCAATACCTCCATGGTTCTTCATGCCTATGTGCATATGTAAATGTATGTATACTGGACTGCCCATAATTGCAAGGCTTTATTTTGACAATGTACCCGTGGTTCCCGAATCACTTCGCTGTAATGCGAAATAGGAGACAGTGATAGCACAGTTTTCATAAGGCGACGAGTAATGCCAACTTGTAGTGCGTTAATTTTTCTGTTTCCGATGAAAGATACATCGGCGGCGGTACTGCAATAGTACTAGTACTAGTACTCAGGCCGTAACGACTTTGTTGTAGGCGAGTGTCAAGGTCATAAAGACTTTTCTAGATTCATGTGTTCAAGTCAGAAGACGATGACTAGGGCGTAGAGGAGCCTTGCGATGGGAGAGTTTTCAACCTCGGAGTCGCCATCTAAAACATCCTCCAAAAATCGGCCAACGACAGAACTGGCAGCGGAAAAAAGTCAACATTGATTCTGAGGTTGAAAATGGAATGTTTACAATGGCGATTTCCATTTGATCTGACTCGTACTTTGCGCAGAGTTTAAAGCATCCGTATGACCAAAAGTAATATGACACAAATGTGCGCCACCTTGCCAGTGTTTGATTATGAAAACCACGCAGATTCGGCGTTGTCTTGATGGATCTCCAGTCGGTGAACTTTCACACATTCCGTGGCCGGTGATGTTAAGGCGAACATGTAGAATGCCCATTTTCAAGGGATTTGAGACGACAAAGAAGATTCGAGATCTCGAGCCTTCAGCCGGACGGTCGAATGCCCATCTATTCCGTCTCAGCTTCACTTGCTGAGAAGCAACATGACGAGCTCCTTCAGGGTTGGGATGGGCGGTTGGATCTTGAAACCCCGGGTGGGGTTTAATTGGGAAGAGGGGGGCTGGCTGCGAAAATAACCTTCAGTACGCAGGGATCAGCCGTTTGTCTTCTCTGAATGTATCCTTCTGGTAATCTTCTACATTATTCGAGCTATTCTCTCTCATATATGACCTCGTGAAGTTTGAAGCCTGAATTAGTCCAACTATTGAAAATTGCGTGCACCATGCACGCGATAATGCGCCACAATAGTTCCATTCACTCCCGTTTATACTGCCTTATCTAGTCTTTCTTTCGGAAATTTTATTACCAGAAGTCCATGGCTACGGATAAAACTGAGCAATTATATTCTTTTTATTCTTTCATTAGTAGCCAAAGCAACGAATGGACAGGAGCGGACATTCCTGGAAAATTCCGGGCCGGCGATAGTTTGTCGGAAATTGGAACTTGAATCAAATGTTAACTTGAATAACCCAGTCCCTCATAGTACCATGCCATAGTCTTGTTGGATACTCAATAGTATGATTGTGTCCCTGTTTGATTCCATTCTCGATAATAGACCAGGCCTGTCTCCGAAGACGTGCATTTTTCTATCAACAGCTGGTTGTTGACGGTGATGATGAGGGCTGAGCGCTGGTGAGTGATGTTCTATGCTCGTGTACATGCAACTTACAGGGCTGTGTTGGCTTAAAGGGCCAGGGACTCGGCAGCACCCTCCTTAACCTCGCAACTCTCGGTGTCTGGATAACTTTTACTTTCTCAAGTCTAGCTTCCTTGATGCTTCCTTGATCAACAGCTTGAATGGTCCCCACGTAGTCTCCACCCATTACAAGCGGTTATGGCATACATTACTCGACTCCTTGTCTCAACCTCTTAAGGTTAATTCTGCTACCCCAGTTCTAATCGGGCTACGAGAATCAACTAGTTTCATTCACGTTATCGTCATGTGTAACTCAGCTGTGTGCTAGGAATCTACATTTAAAAACCCAAGTTTGTGGATACCCTCGACCAGTGTGCATTTTGCCCACTTTACATCCAACCATGCGGCTGATCGTGTTTATCCTGTTATCTGTCTTGGATCTATCTCTATCATCTGAATCCCAGCCCAGCGTGGTTATACCTTTAGTGAAGCGTACTGCACTGAAGGATGAGAATGGCGTTGTTGACATCCATGCCCTCAGAAATCAAATCACTCGTGCTGCTAAGTAAGCCATCCATCGATGTTTTTATATCACCTCAACAGAACCCCCAAGCAAAATGGAACGAGGATTTCGAGCCTTTCGAAAAAATACGGGCTCTTTTCATCCAAGCGACACTAGGCAGACGTTCACCAAGCGTGCGGTAGGACAAACGAGTTTGACTGAAGCTACTGACGGTGCCCTGTGGTATGGTTCGATCACAGTTGGAACCCCGGCTGTTAAGTTCTTAGGTTGGTTGTCCACGTTTATCACGCAATCCATTTGAGCTCTGAACGGAAATTCGCTAGTTGACTTTGATACAGGCAAGCCTTTCTTATGATCATCTGTTCAAGCCTCATCTGATTTAACATCCCAGGCAGTAGTGATATATTTCTTCCCGGAAGTCGGTGCTCGGAGAATTGCGCTGGTCATACAATTTATAACACCAACAAGAGCTCCACAGCGAAAGATTTGAACAAATCCTTCTCTCTCAAGTATGGAGATGGGTCTTCCGTTCAAGGCGAGGTGTTCACGGACACGGTGACAATTGCCAAGTTGACGGTAACGTCCCTCTCAAATTGTCAGTGAGTCTCTTCTCAAATTCAAAATTATCTAGGCAACCAATCAGGCTGTTGGCGCATCGACAAAATATTCGGCTGATTACGATCCCGCCAATTTCACTGCGGACGGTCTTGTGGGAATGGCCTTCCCTCAGATATCTTCCTTTCATGAAAATCCGGTGTTTCAAACTCTTATTGCTCAAGGTAAGACGACGGCTCCCAAGTTTTCCTTCAAACTTTCGGCGTCTGGATCCGAATTATTTCTGGGCGGGGTCGATAATACCTTGTTCAAGGGTAGTTTGACGCAACTACCTGTTTTGCAAGAGGTACATGAGGGGCATCTTTCTCTGAAGTCAATCACCATTCACATTTGTTCCACAGGGATTCTGGGAGGTTAAGCTTGACGGTTTTCATGTGGCTGGACAGACATTTGGCGTCGAGAATGGAGTGTTGCCCGCTGTCGTAGATACCGGAACAACCTTAGTGCTTGGAAACACAGAAGGCGTTGCCAAATTTTATAGTGCTATCCCGCACTCAGCTAATGCATCGAGCACTGTAGGACCGGGGTTCTTCACGTGTGAGTTTATCGAAAATTAGCTATCATTGCTCCACACTGAATGCTCTTGGTGAGATATCTAGTTCCCTGCGATTCTACCCCGGATGACGTTTCCTTGATATTTGGCGGGCGAAAATTCCCCATTTCTCCCGACATATTCAACCTGGGTCGCGTTTCGAATACTTCGCAAGATTGCGTTGGAGGAATTGCATCCAATCCATCCAGTACTGACGGAAAAAGTTGTGCGTCCATCTTTTAATCATCGGGCGCGTATGATGCCGACTGTACAATAGTCTGGGTCATCGGAGATGTCTTCTTACAGAACGTATACACAGGTCAGTAATCTGATATGGCAGGGGACCTGTTTTCTAACGTTTATCTTGTAGTCTTTGATGTTGGCAATACTCAGGTTGGATTTGCGACGCTTGCGTAATCTGGTTGGCATGCGATCCCGGATCGTGCACTTCTAGCACCAATAAGCAACCAATGAACTTGTGCTCTGGATTGCATATTTAAGTCGTTGCGTAGCCACACCGGTCTTTCATTTCCTTTTGAGAACAGAAAACCTTTAATTCTACAAGAAGTAATTCAGAATTTACAGTACAAAGAATGCAACATGGATACCGAAAAGTGCTTGGAACCCATCCTGATATCTTGCAACTGGAAAACATACTAGTTCATGTGAAGAGTATGTACAGTGATTAAAAGAACATCTTCTCTGGATCCAAACATTAAGATATTTATACACAACAGTTTACCGAAGGGTTTTCTTCTCTCACTTACAGCCTACCCCGCTCCGCATGATGCTCACTTCATCAGCCCTCCAGCAGATCTGTTGCCCCTCAAGTTTCAAGTCTAGCAACTGCTGCGGTAATTCGCTCCATTGATTTCGTGCCGATAATTCTCGCCGCTACGTTTACTTGAGCATACGTTCCCTTAGTCAGGAACGAAGGATTTATCGCTGTGGTAGAATGGACGGCCTGTGATTTCAATGTAAGGGTGACCTTCGGATTGAAGAGGATGCAGAATACGGACTTTTGAGAACTGTTTTAACCTGCTAGGCAGGATTAACACATCAGGAGCATTATCATTCTCATCCGCAAGCCGAAGGCCCTCCAAATGGGTTACGCTGAGGTTAACCTCATGGGCAACGTCAGCAGGCACTGGGAATAACGGATAAAAGCTATAGTAGTCATGTCAGACACGGCTTCGTGATAGGATTAAACTAAGCACCTGCGTTGTTGGAGAAGATGGCGGCACAAATTTGCCATGGGATCGGCACCTGCATCGTCGACAGTTGAAAATGGCATAGAATCGACTTCTGTCCCTCTCTTCATGAACTCGTCCTTCCGGAGATGGTATATCACGTCGACACTACTAACGCCGAATGTGATATCATTGATAGCGAAATGGGTGGGGTTGGGCAGTAGATGGATGCGCTATTGGGTTGATCGATCATGAGCACTTCAGGTAACATGAGATGTAAGCCTTACGGGATCCGCGGCTGTGAGATCAGAGCTTAGTTCGCCCTGTGGATAGACGGCTTGCCCGCTGATAAGGTCTCGTACACTCGGTACCAGAATGGCTATACTGCCTGGTGACGAGTCCAGGTAGGTTCTCAGAGGTTCGATGAACAAGGATCGAAAGAGGGCATCAGGCAGCATATCAGTTTCGCCATTCTTTATTTTTGGGTGTTGAACATCGATGAATGGGCCCAACTTATGTCATTGTTAGTGGGTCAAGCTTTCGCGATGTAGCTGTCGATGCAGGACATACAAGGAGGACAACTGAAGGTTTTTCGGCTTTCAAAACCTTGACAAATGCACGCCACGGCTTGTAGGATAGGTCGGCGTCAATGGTATAAGGTCCACATGCAATACTCATAGAGAAGCTCGTATCGCTGGTACCTGGATCCGTTTTTGTAGATGAAATTCCGAGAGATAGTGGGGAAGGCTTGAGAGGTGGTATCTGGAATCTAGTTGTTAGACGTGAAGTTGAGGAAAAACTATACACTCACAGAGAGAATTTCCTTTACAAGGAACCATCCGCCTCCACCATTCTTTCCTTTAAGCACGGCTATTGACCCAGGGAAGAGTCCAACACCACCGGCTCCCTGTGCACCTCCACGTATTGTAATTGTGGGGTCAAATCGTAGGGCTACGCGCGAACCCCCGGTAGCACGCGAAGCCTCCAGGGCTATGCTCGTTTCGGCAAGTTTTGAAGGTGTTGCGGCCGAGGTATCCGAATCATGAACTATGCGGCCAATAACCGTTACGTCTTCCTGTTGAAATTCAGTCGGCGGAGAATGGTAAAATGATATTGAACGCACGTCGGTCGATGATGCGGGATCCCCGAGCTCTGGGACCTTGTAATGCTCTCTGATCAACTCTGAGAATTCTTCTATTCGATCATCGAGAGCTGCATAAACCTTAGGCAACTGAGACCTCCAGAATGGAAACAGAACTCACCCTCACTCCTTTCCGAAATTTTTTCATACATGTATCGGTCTGTGGAGCAGCATCAGACAAGCATTCTGTAACATAAGACCATTTATTTTACACGATCGGGAGTGCCGGGAAGATGCGTCCATTTCTAGTCCTTTGAACACGACACTACTCTGTGTACTCGGTCCAGGCACTCCAAATCCATCTTCGGTCTTGACCTGTACGACAGGCTTCTGCCCAACACCTGCACTCTTCAGCAGGTTGGTTGGAATACGTGATCGATTGACCATAGCAGTATTTGCAGTGGCCATTATTCTGTGTTGCGGGCGCTTCGCGTTTTCCTTCGCAATGTCGCGTTGAATCTGCGCTTTGAGCGCGACAACAGAGTCCATTGTGAAGTCGGATATCTCTGAGCGCGTCGCAGAGGGCCGAAAGTTTAGGGCTTCCCACTTATATAGAAGGGTCTCTGCAGATAAATTATACATCTGACATATGGAGGTGCCTATCGCGCGTAAGGCCAGACTCTGGAAGTGAAGCCATCACTTACATTCTTCGAGGATTTTTTCGTCAGAACCAGTCCGATCTGCAAAAACTTTCAACACCTCCTCTCTTATTGCTGCCGACATTGTACCGCGTGGTCGAGTAGAAGCTAGATGGACGTTGCGTGCAACGAGGAGACGCGTTGGGTCACACTCGAGCTGCAAGAATTCATGTGGATGTGACAATTTATAATTACCAAATCCAATTTGCTAAGGCATAAATTTAAAAACAATTGAATTTGTCCTGAAACCTGGACAAGAGGGCAATGCAATTCATGTAATAGGGCAACGACGCCACTTTAAAGGACAAATAGCGAAGAACTGTAGCTACGGCACATCCCTGTGCCACCCCTGCTACTCCAAGCCCTCGGCCAGATCATGACAAGGTAAAATACACATGCAGATTCCAAGAGATGTCATAAACGTATAGTAATGGCCGTTTGTGATATGGGTGCTTTGTCGCTGGTAATCGAGGCAGAAATCGATAAGATGCAGGTGCCGAGTGGCAAATAACGCGATCGGGATTGACCGGTGCTGTAGTGTATGTATGATGGTGCATGGAATAACACAGCAAGTTAGGGGTCCAATTAATCCTTGCTGGACTCTGGTGTGGCGGTCAAATCTTGCGGCTCCTCCGAGGGAACATCGTTGTTCTGGTCGTGTGCGAGGCCGCTTTCTTTGTTTACTGGACTGGTCGAGCTCGTGGGTGACACTGAAAGGCTTTGGTGGCCGTTAGAATGACCATTGCCAGGGGTAGCGTGGGGGATGCTGTAGACGATGAGCAGGTAATATATATCGACAACAGATCAACACCCACTTCTCCGGATTAGGAATCGCCGTACCGACTGCGTTCTGGGGAGCGACACCGGCCTTGGAAAGTGCGTAATCGCCAGAGTCGAAATATTTGCGATCCTATATTATGAAATGAGGCGATGACACTGGTAACCGAGGAATGTAACATACCTTCTGCATCTTCGTGAGGACATTCTTATGTGTTGGAAGCTTCCCATACTTGGCAAAGAGCTGCTGTTCCTGCGGGTTCAATTTCTAGAGGATCATCGATAGAATCAGGATCCGGTTGAACTAAATCGACGTCTGGGACAAGCGGGACTCACGCTGATATCGACCTTCTTGCGCTGAAGCGGGTGCATGGCTGCCAAATTAGCGGAGAGGTAGGTTTAACGCTGGAGTTGCGAAGGTAGACGATGGACCTGTGAGCGATGATGACTTTGTAACAACTCGAAATATATGATTGCCTTAAGTTTGCTATAGTTGCGGGGTTACAGCGGAGTCTCAATCGCACGGGCATAGCCTTGGCAACCCCACAACGAACTTGCCCACACAGCGCTGCGCAGAGAAAGGCGGCCTCCTATTGTTTCCAAAGCAACCTCAAAAAATACGACCTAGACATTTTTCTTGACTGCGAGACTAACTGCGTAAACTCCAGCGTCTATGGAGCAATAAGGTCGAACTCCATCATGTAAAACGCATCCTCTCCAACACACGACGCGTCCCCATTGGTCTCCGCACTCCACATTTCTTCGTCGCTATCTTCCAGTGTGTCGAGATTTAGGGAGTGCCTCAGCTGATGTTCGCATTCGGCTTGAGGAGGCCATGTGATGTTTAGGGTTGTCGACTGGTGAGAAAAATGTGTCCCAAGAAAGCCCAACCTCGCCACCGAATCCCCATTATTCTCGGAAGTGTTGCAAATCGATGATAGAATAGAGTCGTCGTAGGTGTTATCGGATAAGAAACCGAGTTCCAGTTCGTCCTCATTGTTAAGCGGTTCCTGGGCTATAGCTTGTGCTATCTCTTCTGGAGCAAAAACATCGAGATCGTCATCTTGACTGGTCGTCGGCGCGGGCGAAGTTTGTGGCCAAGGCTCGTTCGGCTGGAGTTGCTCCATTAAGCCCCTTTCTTGATTGGATAGAGACCCGGGGATCGACGGTAAAAACGAAGATGGTAATTCTGTGGGTGCTGCCTGAGACCCGTCTTCCATGAGGAGTTCCGGTCGAACTTCTTGAATGTTGTGAGATGAGACTTCATTAAGGGTAATGTGACCAACATGGGAGATGAACGAAGGAACACCCTACCAAAAATGAGATCTTTGCTGCCGACGTTTCTGTCTTCAGATGTCGCCTGTGAACTGTCAAGTTTTGTCCCGTCATCTGAATCGTCTAAGTCGAGGACTAGCGGCGAAATAGCATAAACCAAGTGTTGAAATAGATTCGTCGAATAGTCTCGTCTGGCTCTAAGCCCAGGTTGGAAAGAGGATTCCTCCAAATGGAATTCGTGAGGCAAGTCCAAAGAAGGTAATTCGCCATCTCGCCAATCTTCGTCTTCTTCCATAACGTCTTGATGATAGCGATCCGATTCTACGTCAATAGAGAAGTCATTTTCGCCGCCTGAGCGTGGTTCAAAGAACGTGTACGAATTTGCCAGATGGCTTGAATTAAAGGCGTCGTCCCATAGGAAGGTCTCGTAAAGGGTATCGCTAGGCTCTTCCGGTAAATGATCGACATGGTTGCAAGCAAGATCCTCGTCGTCCGTGCGGTCGATTCTAGGCATACTAACTAGACCCTACATGAAACGGAATCTGGGCTCGTTAGAGTTCACGATCAAGGTAGATCAATAGACTAAATGGACTGAGGAGAAATCTGACCTTGAATTGAGGCCGTGACATGCCATCTCGATACACTCTATCTAAAGCGTAGCGCAGGGTGTACTTATCAGTTATATCCGGTAAAACGCATTCCTCATCATCACTGGAGCATATATAAGCTGAGAGCGATCTGGTGGCACTAGATTGGGCGGCCAGACGTTGAGCGCGTATGATCTGAAGCGTACATATGTCAGTCCATTGCATATGGAAACCAGGTGGCTATACAGGGAAACCTCAATGAAGCGCCTACAACTGGAACGAAATGCACTGTTTGAAGATCGTCGAATGATTCGTAGAATCGAATCCGCTATTTCCCGGAAATAGACCGATTCCGCATCAAGTTGCTAATCCGGGACAACGATTCGGTCAGTGATGCCCTAAACAGTTCATAGGCATTCAATTGGTATCACATACCTGGCACCACTTTCCAAAGATAAGGGGGTAGCGTCTTGTAAGAATGATCAGGTAATTTCAAACAAACACCCTAGGATTCACTTACTTGACTAAGTGCCATGTCACAAAGCGCCTAAGGACGTTGTCCAAGACTGTCTTGTAAGGGAGTGATAGCCTTTCAGTAAAGGGGTGAGTTTCTCGGTCTGCCTTAGCTCGAGAGGGATCGGGCGTTCGCCAAGAGTAACGTAAGTCAATGGCGACCAATAAGACATGCACAGGAAGTATCTCAGGATCTGCAGGAATTTGACGCGACGACGTCAACACGACTGTGTGACCATCAACGCGTCAAGATAACCATGGCATAAAGGACAGGGGGCGAAAGCGCACCCTGAGGACTTCCACTCTTTTTGTCGAGATGTAATTTGGAGACAGAGATCAGACCAAGTTCAGTCGCGTTCTGTTGATGGTTTAGCAAATGCCATGGTAATCGCGCGCATATTACCGTCTTAAAGTAGTCCACAAGATTTTGAGAAAGCTCAGACTTGTAAATCTCCACTGCAGATATTTCTTCGCCATCTAGATCTCCAAAGAGTGTGACGGCCAGGTTGGAGGTGAGCAACACGTCGACATTGTCCGGAAAACGCGTTTCTTTTGACTTGGACACAGAATGAGATGAGTCTCCTGCCATAAGATGGTGTCTGACACCAAGAGAGAGGCTGCAGTGATCTGAAACTGCTCGAATCCTTGATCTGCATATGACGGAAGGCATAGCGGGTGGTAAGAGGACCTGGATTTGCATGGAATAAACTCTGAAAACTCCATATATGGACATAGCAAAACTATGACTAATTTCAAAAATAGTCGCCACATCCACAGCCCCAATAATCGCCTGACAGCTACCGCAGATTGTTCAAGAAGTACTGTGCTGTCCTCTCTGCCATCAGCACTCACAGCGACCATCCCTTCAACATGGCATCGATGGTAAGCTCTCTATCTCCTTCTTGCTTACACAGATGTTCATTGTAGGGATCCATTTGCTCTTATCTAGGGTCACGAGTTGGACCAGAAGATCCAGGAGGTCTACAAGCACATTCAGACAGAACGCAAGGTTTTAGAGGCCACCCAGAATCTACGCCATGCGACCACAAACCAGGATGTCTTGCGACGCACTGAGGCCAAGATCAGGGAGGCCGAAAGATCTCTGTCGTACTTCCAGGACACACTTCGTGAGCTGCAGGCTCGCAAGCTTCAGCAAGATCAACGACAACCGGGCACCTCTTCGCCTCAGGTGGATGCTCAAATAGATCGACCTCCTGACATGATCTAACCTTCGACACAGGTGCCTTCAAAGGACTACGATCCTTCCAACCGCGGGCGTTCTTCGGCAGACGGGTTTGCTGGTGGCCTCCCTCTTCAACCAAGCGCACCGAAATCCAAACAATATACCAATCTCGATTTGATCAAGGCCGACACCCCAATAACGCCAACCAAGATATCTAGGATGCTTCATCAACTCGAGTTCAAACTTCAAGTAGAAATGCAGTACAAGAAGGGCATAGACAAGATGGCCAAATTATACCAGGCGGATGGCGATAAGAAGGCTAGGGCGGACGCAGAGAGCAAGAAAATCGAAAGTGAAAAGAAGATACAGCTTCTACAAACGGCTCTCAAACGTTACAAGAATTTGCATATCTTGGATGATCTTGCCGAAGAAGAGGAAGCAGGTGCGTGTCTTGTCGTCTACTTTCTTACCAGACGTTCTTAGAATTTCTAAAGATGGACCTCCTGGACCTGATGGTGAACGCAAGGAGAATATGCGCTCCAAACCCCTGTCGGGAACCCTCCAAGTCACCGTCAAGGGTGCTCGGGAGCTTGATCACGCGCCTATCGTCTCCTTCGGCCGTATACGTTCATCATCTAAACAAGTCATTGAAACCTCCGTCTCACTCAAAGTCGAAGGCACACAATTAGCTAAGTCGCACCCCTCTCGGACCGACCGCTGGAACGAGGACTTTGAAATAACTGTTGACAAGGCTAATGAAGTGGAGATCGTTGTCACCGACAAGCAAGCTAGCGAACCCCATGCTGTCCCTATCGGATTGCTATGGATCCGAATCCACGACTTAGTTGAGGCTCTTCGCCGTCAAAAAGTAGGCACGGAGAGTGGACAGGGTGGATGGGTCACTGCTGGAGCGATGCATGGGGATGGCCAGCCTGGTCATGCGCATCCTCAATCTGGCGATTTTAATGCTCCTCTTGGAGGAGGCTTCAACAATGCGCCTCGTGGAGATTCTATGACTTTTGGACCTGCAACAGCAGATGGCATTGATGCTTGGTTTGCGGTGGAGCCTGCTGGAGCTATCGCGCTTCGTTTGAACTTCAGTACGATGAATTTATCGTTCTTGCGCGTCATTTACTTATCACAATCCCTTAGTCAAGGAGAACGTGCGAAAGCGTCCGTTGGATGCCCCCCTAGGCGGTCTTGGTCGACAAGGTGCTGTTCGCAAGCGCAAGGGCGAAGTCCATGTGATGAACGGTCACAAGTTCATTCAGCAGCAGTTCTATCAGCTCATGCTATGTGCCTTCTGTGGCGATTTCCTCCTCAACGCCCTAGGTTATCAATGCGAGGACTGCAGATACACTTGCCACAAGAAGTGCTACGAGAAAGTTGTCACGAAGTGTATATCCAAGTCAAACACTGGTGTACGTCCGTAGTTGATCTGCTCGGTATTATCACTTATTTTGATAACAGGAGGGCGACGAAGAGAAAATCAACCATCGTATCCCCCATCGGTTCGAGCCTCTTACCAACATCGGAGCGAATTGGTGTTGCCACTGTGGTTATATGCTGCCTTTGGGTCGCAAGAATGCCCGTAAATGTTCTGAATGTGACATCACTTGTCATGCGAACTGTGCGCATCTGGTTCCCGACTTCTGTGGAATGTCGATGGAGACGGCGAATGAATTGTTACGCAACTGGAGGGATATCAACAGGGCGCGTGCAGACAAGCCGCCCGCGGGTCGCCCGCCTGGCCGACAGTACCCTGACCAACATACGACGTCGCCGTCTCTTGATCTCCAAATTGACCGCATGAAGCTTTCTGGACCAGAGACCACCATCCCCTCTCTCCCTCCTCAAGTTGATCCCTATGCCCGTCCACCTCCTCCACCTCAAGATAGATACCAATACCAGCCATCGCCGCCGCAACCTCAACAATTCTCACCTCCTCAGCTTCCTCCTCAACAGTTACCCCCTCAGCAACTCCAGTCTCCGCCCTATATCCAGCCATCGCCCCAAAATGCACGCCTGCCTGCCGGGGCTCGGGTTCCCGTGCCTCCTGCCTATCCGTCGGAAGTGCGACCTCCTCAGGGTGCCCCAGCTGACGCTTATCCTCAACAGCAAGGTTATCCAGTAAGTCTTACCTTCACTCAGCGAAGTAGCAATCTAATTACCGATTCACAGAGCCCGCGCACACAGGCTCCAGGGCCCCCGCTGCCCAAGCAACCTGGAATGGGCAGTCCCATTCAACAGCCACGCCCTCTTGACCGCGTGCCCTTGCCGACCTCGCCGAAGCGGACAGTACAAGAAGTTGCGCCCATGAGGCCGCAGCCACCCCTACAGCAGGGCCTTGTGCGCACGCCCCGCCAAGTTAGTCTCAACGATTTCAATTTCCTTGCTGTGCTTGGAAAGGGAAATTTTGGAAAAGTTATGTTGGCAGAAGAGAAGGTATCGAATAACCTTTATGCCATCAAAGTTTTGAAGAAGGAGTTTATCATCGATAATGACGAAGTTGAAAGGTAGGAGGCAGCAATTCAAACAGACATGCCCTTCTGATATGTCATTAACAGCACTCGCTCCGAGAAGAGGGTCTTCTTGGCTGCTGCTCGGGAGCGCCACCCATTCTTACTTGGCTTGCACTCTTGCTTCCAAACCGAGACTCGCGTCTACTTCGTCATGGAGTACGTGAGTGGTGGTGATCTCATGTTACATATTCAGCGGCGGCAGTTCTCTCTTCGACAAGCGAAGTTCTATGCCTCAGAAGTACTCCTTGCCCTGGAGTACTTCCATGCCAATGGCATAATATACCGGTTGGTTCGGGTCCTCACTTATACCTAAAATATTCTAATGGATGCTTGCAATAGGGATTTGAAGCTCGATAATATCCTCTTGACCCTGGATGGTCATGTGAAAGTTGCCGATTATGGTCTTTGTAAAGAGGAGATGTGGTTTGGCAATACGACAAGCACATTCTGCGGAACTCCGGAGTTCATGGCACCTGAGGTATGGCACCTCAACATTATTTTCTTCAGGATCTAATAATTGTGGCAGATCCTTCTGGAGCAACGTTATGGTCGCGCGGTAGACTGGTGGGCCTTCGGTGTCCTGACCTATGAGATGTTGTTGGGACAGTCTCCGTTCCGCGGTGACGATGAAGACGAGATCTTCGATGCCATCCTGGAAGATGAACCCCTCTACCCGATCACTATGCCGAGAGATGCTGTTTCGATTTTGCAGAAGGTGACGTTCTTCGCCTCATTGCTGCGGGTCTCATAACTAAGTATCGCGTCTCAACAGCTGTTGACACGCGATCCTAATCGTCGTCTTGGATCCACTGAGGAAGACGCCGAAGAGATCAAGCGTCAACCCTTCTTCAAAGATGTTAACTTTGATGATGTTTTGAACAAACGCATCCCTCCCCCTTACTTCCCGACTATTGTAAGTCAATGATTGCCTCGTTGAGTCCTATTCTGGCTCATTTGACATTTTCAGAATGGAAGCGCCGATACCAGTAACTTCGATGAGGAGTTTACACGCGAAAGACCCACCCTTACTCCGGTGCATGGACAATTATCCACTCGAGACCAGGCCGAGTTCAACGGATTCTCCTGGGTATGTTACATCTCTGTGTTGTCGAGCTCGTGACTAATCTTTCGTGGGCAGGTGGCACAATGGGCAGACGTGTAAAATGAAAATGTGTCTGCTCTCAGAGATCCCCTTGGCTAGTTTTTGCATTGATGCGCCCATATATCTTACTTGTTGTAGTCGTTTGTCCATGTGCATATCTGCGCTCGTAAATAGGAATTCTTTTTAGTTATCTTGTCCTACATACCCTCAAAGGGGCGCTCAGACTTTGCTTTGCTTCATCGCGACAACATGACCTCCTGTTCCTGGTAAACCGGGCTGCTCCTCGTGACTATTATCCTCATCTTTTGCAGGTCCCTGCATGAGCCGATAGAAGCTCTGCCACAGCTCCGCTATCGTGTCATACTCCTTTGTCATGCCCAATACCTCTTCGAGCTTGCGATTGAGCACATTTGTAGATGATAGAAGCTCCTCAAAGCCCTGTTGGATGCATGATCCTGATCGCTCATTATCACAGCAATTATGAAACGGCTCACAGACGTGATTTCACGCGACAGCCTATCGCGCTCACGTTCAAAGAAAGTCGGGTCCTCGTCCACTTGGGACATGTACGACGGCCTTCCAACAAACTAGGTGATGGTTTGAAAGAGCGAGGGCGCTGTGACTCAAGAGTGTGACATAAAAGCTTCCATCGTGACAAGGCGCGACCATCACGTGTATATTTAGGCTTGACATGAGTTACAACTTCAGGGTTACATTCCAGGTATTGAAAATGGAACAACGTAAATGATACACAAAGTACTGTGTCGACCAGGTAAATTATACGGACCGCGAACTGGAGCCCTCAGTCCCGCCAGCATGTAAAGTAAATGTGAAGCCAATCATCGGAAACGCGATTGGTCACAAAGATGCTACACAGACCTTCTCATTAGAAAGATATGTACTTTCAGTGGTAACGGCCAACATACATTAAGACGGGTTGCGTGTGGATATCCGTGAGTCTGTGTTCTACAATTATATCCATACCTGTACAAAGGTTAGCAAGGGTTGTAACAGCATTTACATTATTACACGCACCAACAGTCTTCTCCGATTGGTGGTCCTCCTTGCACATGGACTTGGATAGGCGTGTTACTGGTATATTCAAAACGAGAAAATGGTTGTTGACACTCACGTAACCTCTTCTGTTCCAACAACCATAGATGCAGATGGTCCTTGATAATTTCAGTAACACACGCGCAACATAGCCAGTCATCCTTCTTCCAAGTGTCCCATGGAGGTTTTCGGATTTGGTGTATCTCACCAAGTAGACCTGCGAGGTCTGAAGATGACAGCAGTTGTCGAAGCCTCGCTCGGAGATCTGGTCCGTCAATAACATTTCTGGCGACATTCCCTTTAGCCAAATTGTCAAGATATTGTAGGCTCAGTGTTCCGGAGAAGCCTCTTAAGTAGTTCCAGTCTGGCACGTAGTTGTTGAATGAATCTATGTTTCGCTTGGTCGAACTTACTTGTCTCATTCCACAGCTCCAGACCGTGAATAACCCCGCATTTAGTACCTGTTGATGGTTCAATAACTTAAATCTACAAGATCAGACAGGACTTGCATGGATCTGTATTAACGATATCTTCGTCTAACAGAGCTTTCCAACAAGCAGGGTCGTCTACAGCTGGGGGAGGTTTGGTCTTGCGTTCTTCCCATATCCACCTCAAAGGGTCGGAAAGGTAGTTTTCTAGGGAAGAGGGTACACCGTTATACATTCCGTCGACCAACCCTTCGGCTGATCTCAGCTGATACGCTTGGAAAACTTTTCCAGGACCGCGGGCTAGAACAACATCACCAGACTCAATTATATGTGAATCTATGGAAAGAGTGAACACAAGGTAGCGTTTAGACGTCAAATGAGACGACGAACCGAACTGAGGGCCGTCCAGCGCAGCACTGGCGGCCCATTGGGCCACTTCCCTTAAAAAAATAGCCGTACTGTGTAGTTCAAACAGTTCTGAAGTGGAGAAGTCATCTAGGATTTTCTTCCGCGCAAGCTTATCTCGTTCCGTGTCTTCTTCTTCGTCGTCGTCATCTTCATCTTGGTCTTCATGTTCTGACGCTGGGAAAAGTTCGGCCAACAAAAACAAGCGATACATTGCCCTCCGGAAGCGCCAAGATTGTTTGGAGTCGAGGACACTGGTTTGAGATATGCGATTTTTGTGTCTACAGAAAGTCTGTCAGACAGTTGAAGATTTGCATCAGAGTGAACGTGCCTGGAACTGAAAAGATCTTCCAACGCGTTGATTTCCGCCGCATTCTGTGCTAATTGACGACATTCTTGACCAGTAATTGGAGATACAGGGTCGTCTTCTGACCAAGGCTTTGCTTCTTCGTCCAAAGAAGAATAACGGAGCACTCTAAGGGCTTGCGGAAGGGCAGGTCCAACGATATTATACGATACAGCGCGAAGTATTGAATTTGGATGTGTCCTGTAGACGTTGTATAGTGACTTTGAGGAGAATATTGTTGCTCGCAGCGTTGAGTAGTCAGGTAGGAAGGTCAAAACCCTGTCTATTATGTCGTCATCCAACGGTAAAGAGTTTAATGCTCGCATTTCGTTCATGAACAGGATGGGAAAATAGTGGTAAGTGTAGAAAGAGAGATGATAGTCCAATACACGTTTTGTTGTATCCGGTCCCGGTGGAGTCAAGTTCCAAGTTTGTTTGCTCGCGTTGGCCACACACGTCAATAAGTCAGCGCACCATGTGACTAACAGATTTAATCACGTGGCTCATAAATAATTTTTAGATTATCCTCAACAGGCGCGCCGAAAGGCTAATATATCCCAGGCCATGGAGCACGCTCAAAGGCTGAAACGAGCGAGACAAGCAGCTGGGTCGAGGAAGAAGGGCAAGCCTAAACGAACCCGCAAAGTGGAGGGTGAACCTGAACCTGCCCAAGTCGATCCGAACGCAAGTATACTTGCGCCTAAATCTCAAGAAGTTAAGGACCAAGAGAGAAGGGAAAAGCTTCGCCAAGAGGTGCGTATTACTGAGTGCTCACAACGATCACTTGATTGATAACCTTGCAGCTTGCCGCACAATCTGATTCCAAGTGGAACAGTAAGAAAAAGAAGAGGCTTGAGAAATACATTGTATGTCGTATTTCAAACTTCAAAGAACTTTCTTGAACATCTGGTGTTCAGGACAAAAAACTCAAGAAGGAGGAACGAGTTGTTTTGTTTGAAAAACTAGCGTATGTGTCTACGCTTCTACTTCTTATTTCTTCTTGACGTTTCTCAGTCAGTCACAGGCGGAAATCCCGTCGTCTCTATTTTTGCAAACCTCCTCGTCTCTTGGCACAGGAAAGGCTATAACACACCAGGAACGGTTCGAACGTCTCGAGGATAGGGAGGTTCGGCGTGCACTCGACGGGCGCTCAGGAAAACGTAAACGGAACGACGACTCGTATGCTGTGGTATCAGCCAGTGAGAATGGAGGATCGGAAGACGAAAGGTTGGACCCCGGTAGAGGCGAAGCCATCACATCTTCAAACCAAATTCAAGTGCCTTCTATTGAACGGTCCACTACTCCTGTGATCGTTGACCCCGGTATCGCGCCACCAGTAGCATCTACCTCATCTGCAGTGGGTAGTGCACTCAAGCGCAACCCAGATGGAACCGTGGTAGCACCTAAAGTACGGCAAACAAACAAGGGCAAGGTGCATTTTTTCTTTTTGATATGAACGACAGCACACTAACTTCGTACCAGATCGTAGTCCGCAGCTGGAATAAGTCTACGAAGGTAGTGCCGGTGGATGATCAAGCCTCAGACACATCGTTTGATAGTTCCGACTCAGAGTACGATTCTTCAGAAGATGAGGAAGCTCAGAAGGAAGGTTCTGAATTTCGCTCCTCCCTAGAAGGTGAGGAGGAAGAGGGAGATGAGGAGGAGGAGGAGGAAGGGCAAACGGACATAGTCAAGATGGAGAATGAGACACCCGAACCTCGAAAACGCTCGGGATTCAAAGACTGGGCTTTGAAGCAACTGAACGCAGCCAAAGGATATGATGAACCGAGACCAGAGCCTTCAGCAGAGGCACCTTATCCTCTTCCACCACCCAAGAAGAAACGGAAGGTCGACGACCCTTCTCAGCCCATGGAAATGCGCGGTCCTCTTGGCCATGATCTCAAGCTGCCTGACACGGCCTTCGCTCAACGTCTAGGGGAACAAGGTGTAACCGCATCGAGCATCAAAGTGAAAGCCGTCACGGTTGATCGCCCACCGGACGTCCAAGAGGCCAGGATACTTCTTCCGATTGTCACAGAGGAACAGCCCATCATGGAGGCCGTCCTGTTGAATCCTGTCATCATCATCTGTGGTGAGACCGGCAGCGGAAAGACCACACAAGTTCCCCAGTTCTTGTATGAAGCTGGTTTTGGCACTCCTGAGAGCGGTACGCGACTTGCTCTTTTCCGTTTCATACTATCTTCACAACACAGTTTCTTTAGATAACCCTGGGATGATTGGAGTCACTCAACCTCGCCGGGTTGCTGCCATGTCAATGGCGGCGCGCGTGTCCCATGAACTTTCTCTCACATCATCACGCGTTTCATATCAAATTCGCTATGACGCGACTGTCTCCCCTTCAACCTCTATCAAATTCATGACTGACGGTGTTTTGTTAAGAGAGCTCGCCACCGACTTTCTATTAACCAAATATTCGGTTATAATCATTGACGAGGCTCACGAAAGGAGTATCAATACCGATATCCTCATTGGCGTCCTTAGTCGGGTTCTTAAGTTGCGAGAGAAGATGTGGATTGAGAGGAAAGAGGGTGCTAAGGTATTTTCCACTCGACATATCATTGTACCAGTCTCATGTTCAATTTCGGCAGCCTCTACGTCTCATCATCATGTCTGCAACCCTACGGGTTAGTGATTTCGCAGAGAACCGAACACTATTTCCTTCCCCTCCTCCGGTCATCAACGTTGCAACACGCCAGCATCCTGTGACGATACACTTCAGCCGTCGGACGGTATCTGACTACGTTACGGAAGCTATCAAGAAAACTACAAAAATTCACACTCGTTTACCTCCCGGTGGCATTCTTATCTTCCTGACGGGTCAGAACGAAATCACGGGCGTTTGTCGAAAACTGGAGGCCAAGTTCGGCCAAAAGGCTATCGAAACGAAACGGAAGCAGAGAGGTCTCGCTTCCTCTTCCCAAAATTCAGATGACGAGAAAGGTTTGCTTCAAGCTACTTCTGTAGGACCAGCCCACGGTGAGCGTTCCTACATTGGTGGTGTTTGGTTATTCTCTGAACGATTTGATAGCGGACGTCGAGACGGAAGATTTTGACTTGGGAGAAGCTGGCCCTACCGATTTAGCTTTTGACGTCGATGATGGTGTGGATGATGACGACCCGGATGCTTTGGACAGCGATGAGGAGGATGGAATCAATGAAGAATTGGGCCTTGAAGGTGAAGGCTCAGATGGTATATCAGATTTTTCGACACTAGCTCAGTGCTCATAAATTCTCTAGTTCCCATGCATGTAGTCCCACTGTACTCTCTCCTTCCCAATGAGAAGCAAATGCGGGTGTTCGAGCCACCACCACTTGGATCGCGTCTTGTGGTAGTCTCTACGAATGTTGCCGAAACGTCCCTCACTATCCCTGGTATTCGCTATGTTGTTGACTGTGGACGAGCGAAAGAGGTTGCGTATCTCACCCTCTGTGTCAACCTGCTGTCTCATTGTTTACTTCCTTTAGCGTAGGTATGATGTCAGAAATGGCATTCAAGCCTTTGTCGTCAATTGGATCTCCAAGGCTTCTGCAGCACAGCGAGCGGGTCGTGCGGGACGAACAGGGCCTGGACATTGTTACCGACTTTTCTCCTCCGCACTGTTCGAGCACCATTTCGATCAGTTCTCACTGCCAGAGATCAATCGTATGCCGATTGAGGGCGTGGTCCTCCAAATGAAGAGCATGCACATTGATGCGGTCGTAAACTTCCCCTTCCCCACACCTCCAGAACGCTCAGGGCTTTATGCTGCAGAGAAGGTCCTTACTCACCTTGGAGCCCTAAATACTCCTAAGCTCCTCACTGCAACAACAGACCATGTTGGTGGGCAAATCACTGACCTGGGAAAGACCATGTCATTGTTCCCTCTGTCCCCAAGGTTTTCTCGGATGTTAGTCAATGGACAACAACACGGCTGTCTTCCGTACGTTGTTGCCATTGTGTCGGCCTTGTCTGTTGGAGATCCGTTCTTGCACGATGAGGGACTTGCGGAAAACAACGAAGATGATTCGGGGGATGAAGCTGATGTCTCCCATTTAACGAGTGCGGCTGTGAAAGCTAAAGAGTTGCAACGATTACGTCGGAAAGCCTTCTTCGAATCTCAGCATGTGCGCTTTCTGGTTTACTTGAGTGAGAAATTATCACTGACTATCTATAGACACATGCCTCTCTAGGTCAGTGGACAAGCGATATCTTCAAGATTCTTTCAGTTGTAGGTGGATATGAATATGCTGGCGGTGGACATTCTTTTTGCGCCGAACACTTTGTCAGACCAAAGGTAGGCCTCCTGCAGTTCAAATCAATCGCCAACTCAACGCCGAAAGGCTATGGAAGAAATCCACAAATTGCGAGCGCAAATCAGCAATATTGTCCAGATGAATTTTCCAGGTGTCAATGCAGGTTTTGTCTCAAATATAAGCCCACCCAGCGCTCTTCAAGTGAGGAACCTTTCCGTTTCTCGATGATAATGGCTGAGATCTGCTCCATTAAGTTGAAAGTCCTACGCCAGCTTTTGACAGCCGCATTCATCGATCAAGTTGCTGTTCGCAAAGATCGTGTTGATCCATCTTCTACTACCGCTCAGTATGCAACTTCGAAAGGCGTACCTTACCGAGCGTTAGGAATCTCCGAAGACGTATTCATTCATCCTTCGTCACTTCTCTCTAACATATCTCCACCGGAATACGTCGTCTTCAGTGAAGTTGTCAGAACTAGCCGTGTGTGGTTAAAAGGTACCTTAGCCAATCGTGCCTTTTCCTTAAGCTGACGTGGTTCCAAGGCCTCACGGTGATCAACCCTGCATGGCTTGCCACTCTAGGAAAGTCAACGTTATGCACATTCTCCAAACCTATGAAGAATATGGCTGGTGTAATGATGACTATTCCACGTTTTGGCCCGGATAGTTGGGAATTACCTCCTGTAAAGGTTGACACCCTTCAAAAGTAGCGCAAAGTTCCATCAGCACATAGTACCATAGTATGCTCGTCATGTGCAAGCGTTAGTCAATTGCTATATCGCCTCAATTATGGATACAGTGCTAAAATACAAAATATAATATGAGCTAATGATTAGTTTGGTCTAGGGTATCATTCTATCACATTTAGCCCTTTATATTCGTCGTTTGTTAGTTTGCGGGCCGCTAGGAGCATCGTCGGGCGGCCTCTGATATTTCAATTTAGCGAGAGCGAGACTTATCGATAATGGACGCACCTTCTTGTTGGGTTTAGGTATGAATATACTGGTTTGCTTTTGGCGTTTGGTGGAGGGAGGCCTGGGTTTGCTGCTTTTCATGTCTGGGTCTGGATTCGTTGACGGTTCGATGCTGTCGCCCGGTCTTTTGCGGCCCAGCGAAGAACCTTCAGGGCCTGTTATAGAGAGTGGCTTTACGTTGTTAGGGGGCTGTGGGCCGCTAGGGGGGGCTAGTATTGTTGCCTTTGGGCCAAGTTGAGGAGCCTCGTTAGATTGTGGAATCTTAGATGGTCCCGAAACCTGGTGAATAGATTTATAATTTCGAGGAGTAACCAAGTCAGATGGCAAAGGTGCGGAGGGAGCAGCTGATTTTGACATTTTGACAGGTGTAGTTTGAGGTGGGGCCGGGTGCACTGTAGACGATGTGGTGAAGAACGATGGATCCGTCTATTCAACGTCAGCTTTGTGTGCCACTTGCTACAAACAAACCCACATTTATTAGTGAAGATCTGGTCCGAGCATCAGCAACAATATCTTTCCAAGTGTCGTCGCTCCGCTCTAAAGTTGGAGCATTCCCTAGAATGAACAATGACGACTTCGCGCGGGTAAGAGCAACGTTCATACGGCGATCATCTAGAGGAAACTTATTATCATTCTCCACGAGACAGGAGAGGCATCGTACCAGTCAGAAAGCCGATCGCCTGGAGTCCCTTGCCCGATCGAACACAAGACAAGATAATGATATCCTTTTCTTGGCCTTGAAATCCATCCACTGTGTTGAAGTCAACGGTATCGAGCACCTTTTGGCCGAAGCGCGCCTCAAACGCCCTGCGAAGCTCGACTATTTGTGCGCGGTACATTGTCACAATGCCGACACGATAGCTGAAATCTATGGAGGAATATTCTTGTATAAGTCGAGCATACAATGCAACAGCGACTTTGCATTCAGCCATGTTTTTTAGGCTTTTACAATTGTCGGACTCTTCTATACCTGCTGCAACGTTGAAAAAACGATAGGTTCCGAATTTTGGATTGGAATGCCAGGGCTGCTTCGTTTTGACATCCATTTGAGGGCCATCAAGTAACCTTCCTTGATAAAAGGCACGGCTGGGAAGGCGGCTGATTTCAGGATGCATACGGTATTGGATGCTTAGGCAGATTTAGTGAAACGGTAGACCCTTGAAATAAGCTAAATCCTACCTTAAAAGATGGACTACTTCAGGACGTTGTTTCTGAAGCCTCACAAATAGTGATTCATTATACTTGAATCGGCAAGCCTTTAGAAACAAAGTATTTAGCTGGAAATCGCAGTCGAGTAGTTGAATTTACCTCGGTCGATATGACCGTCGGAGGCAGCTGTTGGGGGTCTCCGACCATGACACAACGGTTGGACCGGTACTTGAGAGGTATCAGTGAGCTCAATTCGACACACTGAGCCGCTTCGTCGATTATAACCATTTCGAAATCGAAACGCCCCAAAAGATCATTTGCCGATCCAGACAGAGTGGTGCATATGACATCAGATTCCTGGACGACATCCAGCCTGAAGGTCCTGCGTTTCGCCTCAAGGTCGCGCATCTTGGATTTGTTCTGGTCCCTGCGACGGTTTAATTCCCTAACAAGTCCTGTTTGCCGGGTCCGTAACTGAGATATCTCGTCAATCAAAGCCTGTTTCCTCGCTCCATTGTCGTGGGTATTTTCCTTCTCCTGCTCCTTCTGGGTTTTCGCTAGTTTCAAAGCTTCAATTTCGTGTTGTAAGGTGGCAATATCTGATGACGTGTCATGAGGTTTGTCAGACGAGGCCCCGTCGTTTGCCAACTTAACCTCTACTAGATTGTCCAGACTGATTTCTTGTACGCTAGCATTCATCGCCTGTTTGGCGCCAATGCGGACCACTTTGATTGAACCAGCGGGCTTTCCTCCGAAGTTACCCGAATGTAGCCTTGCGGCTATTTCATCAATTGCTGCATTACTGGGCGCACAGAGGAGGATTTTTGCCGATGCCTTTGTCGCGGGTCCACCACGCCCTGCGACAATGATCTGAGGCTTTTTTGCCGCCAACGAAGCGGCAATCAAACTGCATATCGTTGATGTCTTGCCCGTTCCGGGAGGTCTTATGAGAAGACAACTCAATACAATTCACATATTGAAGATGCTTGAACACACCCTTGAATAAGAACGAAACCATTTGAATGGAGAGAGTTGAGAATGGCCTTGGCTTGCGGTTCGTTGACTCGATAGGTTGTCATAATTTCGTGTATGTCTTTTTCTTTGAGATCCGGATGATGGGGCAGACGTGGGTTGAGAATGGTGCTGAAGTGATCATAATATGGAACGGCTACCAGGCTGGCATACTCGCGTTGTACCGTTGTCAAACTTGACGATGTGAAAAAATGCAGACAGGGAAGGCAAGTGAAAGACGCACTTCATGACCTTGCTCAGCTTCCAAGCTGTGTTCATCTGCAGACCAGGGTCATTCTTAGCAAAACAACGGATGGATGCCTGTGTTCCCTGCTGCGACCCGAAAGGGATTGATCTGTAACTCAATGTCTTTGCCATGATACACTTTTGAGAACCTTGGTGCTTTAATAGTACAAGGTCTGTGTCAGACAAATACCAGTCTTTTTTTATGCTGCCCGTGAACGATATCTCGACGTCAAGCCACTGGTCAGAAAACTGGCGAGAGGTGATTTTAATATCGTGAGTCTCCTGGTCTTCTTGTTTCGACGATAAAACCTGCGCCCATATGTCCAGCAGTAGAAGAGGCTCCCAGACTTTGCGATATTCGTCATAAGTATTGAAAGTACCCGGAATCGTCACATAGTCATTTTTAGGGCCAGGGGGATAAGGGCCACTGTGCTGATAATCCCAGGACAGTACAGCCCTGTGAAGTTCCCCAATATTGGGATTCAATCGAATGGCTGCATTGCGAATTTCATCCCTGCGTGCAAGGCGTTCTTGCATAGCATTTCTCTGTATTGGGAGATCCATCGTCATTATCTGTCGGCGTTCTACTGGTTTCTTGATCTTCGGCGTTCGTTGTAATTTTGCAAGACGTGCCAGCCCACCAGGCTGCCCATCATCCTCGCTATCGCTTTCCGACTCAGAACTCGACGACTCTTGTTGTGGGGCGGAAGCATGCCCTTCGAATTTGGGACCAGAGGTAGAGCTGCGAGATGGGCCAGCAACTTGTTTTGCGGGGACAGTAGATTTGGACGATTTTCGGAACGTAGGGAGAGAGATATCGGCATCAATCTTTTCTTGATCGCGTTCTGTGAAGTATTGGGATTTTAGCGACGTTATTGAGCTGCGCGCCGTAAGGCTCGGTACAGTCTTCGACTTGGAGGAAGAAGTTACGATATACCGCTGCTCCTTGGCCTTGTCTTTAGGCGCCAACGGCTGGACCTTCGCTTTGGGTACGAGACGAGGCGTAGGCGCCGACGCCGGCGGTGCGACAATCTCTACAACGTCCTCGAAATCATCGAGGGCAGCCTCGAGAGCCAATAACCTTGTAGGATCAAGGCGGCTGGTGACTTGACTTGGGTCAGCGTTCTGCCGAGGAGAGTCGATGAATTTACGAAGCCGCTTTGTTGTTTCGTCAGTTGGTGATAGACCAGCGTCACGGAAACAAGCCAATAATGATGTGAGAAGAGCGAATGATTGATGGAGAAGCTCTTCATCTGTCAGGCGCAGCCATCGCGTTAACTCGAGCAGAACCTCCTGCAGGCCGGTCGCCATTTCTTTGCCGATTGGCGAAAGTTTGCCCGATTCACGAATGGCAGCTGGTTGACGTGAGTTCGCTGCTTGTTCAATGATCCTCCAAGTCGCTAGCATATCCCTCCCAAATATGAGCGCGTCTCGCATCCAAACAACCATTTCCTGAGGTTCGAAATATAGTGCCCAAGACGGAGTGCGTCTCAGAATGACAGTAAAAGATTTGGTCATTAGTTTCCATATGTTTATTAGGTTGGCTGCAGGGCCCTTGTCGCTGCCAGGGTTCAAGAAACGAGCGGAATGTAAAAGTCCGTTCGGGGAAGCCGAAAGAACATCGAGAATGTCGGAGAAACATCGGACAAGGGATTTCGACAGATTGCATGCCTCAGGCATCACGGGTGCATATCCTTTGAAGGTGGTGAGGAAGTCTAAGATGCCCTCGAAGGCCTCCCCGGGAACGTTTTCAAGCATAGCTCGGAAACATTCCTGACGAGCGTCGACGTCGAAAGCAAGGCCTACTAGTACTTGGGCAGCGACTTGAAGATCTTCAATCGGTGATAAACTGACCTTCATGAGGTCTCTGACAACTCCAGGTCGACGTAAAAGGTCTAAGGCAACGGAAGATGTGTTGAAATCGGCAAAAGCATTAATGGTTGATGGAAATCCATCCCTGAAGACACTTAAGGCCCGGTTGACCTCTGTCAAAGCGTCTTCAGCTGTCTGCGAGCCATCTGCTGAACGAATTGAAGAAATCTGGGAGAAGTGGTTGACATTCAGAGTGTCGATATGGCAGGTCCGTGCCACAAGATTGATAAGAGAAGCGATTCCATCACTATCGGTAGGCTGAATCGTGGCATAGAGTTTCATCCACGTGGAATCGCGAATAGAGAAAGTATGAAATTTCGATTGTTTCGCTTCTTCACCTGGCCGTAAATTCTGAGCTAAAGTTCCAGTTACGGTCTGGATGGTCCGAGAGACGTTGTAGATATCGCTGTCTAGAATTCCCAGAACAAGTACTCGAGCGTTGTCTCTAGCATGCTGCCACTTGTCTGTTTGATATGATTTGGCGAAGGCGACGGAAAGGAAAGTGTCCCCGTGAATATCGAGAGTACTATGCAACGCCTGGGCGTGGGCAAAGTTTTCATCGGCTTGGTACTTTCGAACCACAGATGCAAACAGCTAAGGAAGTATGAGGCGCGCCACAGAC
The DNA here is from genome assembly GCA_018221635.1 of Tephrocybe sp. 10521TJB. Taxonomy (NCBI): domain Eukaryota; kingdom Fungi; phylum Basidiomycota; class Agaricomycetes; order Agaricales; family Lyophyllaceae; genus Tephrocybe; species Tephrocybe sp. 10521TJB. The sequence goes on along the minus strand of JABAJS010000016.1, from coordinate 68,365 downwards.
TAATCACCGTATGACTTACACGGGTACCAGCTAGCATAATCATAGGCCGGGCATCCTTAAAACGTTCGTGTTGTGCTTCTTCACAGAGGAAATCGATGATCTTGGCAAGGATTTCCTTATACACGACGGAATCGGTTATAGTATGCAAAAATTCTGGAAACCAAGCAAGAAACCACGGGCGGTCCGTGGATATTTTCACATTCTGAAGAGTTTCAATATAAGACCGATTGTCCTTGACAGAGTCGAAGACAAGTTGGGGAAATTCGGGTCCCTCGCCGACCCAAAACTTTTCCCTCGTGCGTTTTAGAAGGAGAAGGAGACATTGAAAGATATGCAAGAAATCTAGTTGCATGAAATTGTGACCCCGAAGGGAAATAGTTAAAATTAATTCATCAATCTGAGGTGAAAGCCACGAACGAGCTCCGGTATCATATAGATGCCTCGTTACAATCCCACGGAAGTCAGAATATTGTCGTGAAGGAGAACTGAGGGCGTCAACAGGTATTTGGCGCAAAAAGATCCGCAATCCTGACCACAGGTCAGTTGCATTGGTCACAAATGGAAAGGACAAATTGGCATTCAATGATCGATCAGTGAACTGACGACCGATCGCTTCAACAGCATCCAAATATGCACCGAAGAAGTGGTCACTCGACATGGGAATAACAGTACACTGCGAAGCATGGGCTTCGGCCCAATGCCTGACGTCAGCCTTCTCGTGCAGTAATAGCATAAGCATTCCGGGAGGTAAAGGATCCTTCGGCCATTTTGGTAGAGGTCCAGGTGGAGGCCGATCCTTGATGACAGACAGGATTCTAGGATCTCTGAAGATGGTCCAGTTTGACACCATACGATATGGAACTGCAGAGTCTATATTCGCTAGTGTCCGTTTACTAGACTGGGCTGCATCACCCAAGAGGCCGGCCTTTGTGAGATCCCCGATGACCATGCCAAGTTCCCATGCATCCATAGTGGAATAAAAGGCTGTCAGAACATGATCTTGGTATGCGCCAAAGTACCTAACCCATATGTCAATTCCACTGTGCGTAGTACGTTGCGTGTGAGCTTACGTTCTTCTCGAAGTCACTTTTGCCTGTTCCATGCCTTGCACACAATCAGCGCAATGACCAACACATTCCCATAGCTTCTCCCTCCACTGAGCTACCGAATCGTAGGCAAACATTCTGATGCAAAATGATGCAGTTTCAACGATGTCTGGCTGGGCACGAGAGCAAAACCAGTGCAAAACGCCATCCAAGGAATTGGGTACGTCCATTAAATGCTTGTAGATTATGGTGAGCTCTCTGGTATCCATTTCTTCTGTATTGACCGGGGTGTCGCGTAACCTCGCCAGCAGCTTGAGCACCTCAGCGGAATTCCCCATGACTTGGGCGCCCGTCGAGGCCAATATGCGAGAGAAACGTCGAAGGAAAATTAAACGTGATGTTAGGCAGTGAAGTGAGAATACGTAGAGAGAACAGGTGGTAGAAGGAGTATGTTGTGAACACTGAAAGGCAAGAGGACATACGCGACCCCTTTGAGTCAGGTACACGTGAGTTGTCAAATTTATTCCAATCTCATCGACCTCCTCGTTCAGCTTCACTTAATTCAGGATGGATCCTCAAGAACTTGAAAACCTCAACTCTCTCCTAGACAGTGATGTTGAATTGAGAGAGGTACCGTCCCCTTGCGGTATTGTTCGAAGGGCTTATTTAAGTTGGAATCTCTTGCAGAAAATCAAAGAGCAAGTGGGCGATCTAGACAAGAAAACGCGCAATATGGTCGGAATACTCAACAAAATTCACTCTACCCCTTCCGAATCTAGTGAGATCCCTAGGTTGAAGCTTATTCTTCCGCGGCTAAGGGAGGTTAATTTCTTCAGTGCCTGCACTTCTAGACGACGTGCGGCCAATCTTGCTGAGCTGCCGAGAGACATCTCGGGCTTTGGCAGATATCATCCCTGAAAACCAGTTTTGGAGATGGAAAGACATGTGGTCAAACTCCCTCAGAACTGCCGTGTTTGCTGCTGCACTGGTCGAGTATCTCTCAACTCGAACTTTAATCACTTTACCTCAAACGTCTGAACTCCTTGGAAGTGAGCACTATCGAGCTGTGATAGTTTTCATCGAATATCAATATTTTTACATCAGTTGAGAATGCTTGGAAGGATAGGTTGGCGTTGTCGGTCGAGGATTACCTGCATGGCCTCATTAGCTTGGTAAACGAACTTGTACGTCTATTTCATCAATCTTATTCTCTCTGTACATCGCATAGAGTATCTGACATAGTCTCGCCTTGCTATCAATGCGGTGACGTTGGGAAACTTTGAGGAGCCAATTCGAATATCAATCTTTGTGAAAGATCTGTTCACTGGATTTTCCATGGTGCGATTTCTAGTTGATCGTCCGAATCTACGAATCTGATCCTTGACTCTTAGCTCAATCTTAAAAATGATTTGTTACGTCGAAGGTTCGACAGCCTGAAATATGACATCAAGAAGATCGAGGAAGGTGTGTAGATCTGAATCGTTTGTTGGCCTTCCGCACGGATTCTATTGATGTAACTGCCCAGTTGTCTATGATGTTTCACTGCGTAAACTTGCCCCACCACCGCAAGAAGCTTCTGTCCAAGCTTGAGACAGTTTCCGTTATTTTTATTGTGTACATACAATTTGTTCTCAAAATTCTTTAATCTTATCTGATTGCATCAAATTGCCCGATCGTCGAATCGGGGTTTGAAACACATGTGCCACTTGTGTGTTGAACAACCAAATCAAACTTGGTCCGAAGCATCATAGTCGGAAATCGTGTTGATGTGCTGGAGCTCCAGCCACTGACACATAATTCATGGATAGACGGCGAGGGCTAGCAACACGTCCCGCCTCGTCCGAAGGTAGGTTGAGCTTATTTTTGCTGCCTGTTTTTGTCGACAAGGTTTTTCAATAGAAGTGGACTGCTGGTCGCATGCGGCGACCACGCTGAGCACACTGACGACTCGTTACTCCAGCCATACAACGCTAGAGACTATTGAGCGGGTTAACCGCCTTATTTCTGCGTGGCCGGTGGACGACACTATCCCCGCCGAAGGCCTAGACGGTGTAAAAGGCATTTACAAGAAACTCTCTCATGGACTTCGCGATATCCAGAATGGCGCAGATGAAGAAGCCAAGTAGGAATTAACATGGCTATTGATAAGTATACAACTGACCGAGAATTTCAACTGGTCCTCAGAGCTCTCGACGATGCCATTGAACGCGTGGGCGTTTTAATCGCCTTGAGAAAAGCTCCTCTAGATCCAGTCATTCAAGGTAAGGCGTGTAAGCAGTGCGTTTGCATCTACTAACTGAGTAATTATCCTTGCACGACGTAGAGAAACGCCTTAAGCGTCCCCGTGCACCCTCACCGTCCGGAACTCCAATTCCTGTGCCTCCAGTTACGGTGTCGGGCCGGAGTAGCGTCTCTATAACTCTCCCCGCGCGCAGCTCTGTGGGCCCCGCTCCTAACATACCGTTCTCCCGTGACCCCAAACTGAGGCGAGAGGCTTTGCACAAGCAACTTCCTCTTCAAGAGGGCAGGAGAGTGGCCTTCCACCCGCCACCGGGTAAGGCCTCGAACGGTGCTACAGACAATGACGAAAATACCTGGATTTTGGCTCTTGTTACCAAATGCATCAACGCAGACAAGAACAGGTATTTTTAATTACGTTGTATAACTATTTTTGTTGTACTAACAAACTTTTGGTTAGATACGAAGTGCAAGACGCTGATTCGGAAGAAGGACAGCCAGCCAGGTATGTGCAGATGCCAAACGTTGGCCTCCATTTTCACATCTTATTCACTACGTAGCCTTTATAACACGACATTACGGGCGATCATACCACTCCCTGATCCCAATGCGAGCCCTGGCAGTCCTGCACACGTCAGCTCCTACCAAATGTTTTCTGCGGGTGCCACGGTAATGGCATTGTACCCAGATACCAGTTGTTTCTACCGTGCCGAGGTAATCTCAGGTCCTAAAGAACAAGCTCGAGTAAGTCGTTTCAGGGAATATATGAGTCTGACATTCGGTAGTAATCAGCATTAAAAGGGGACGTCTCCTTCCAAGAGTATGCCAACGTACATACTCAAGTTTGAGGACGACGATAACCAGGAGCATACTGTTGCAGCACAGTGGGTCGTTGAATGGCCCGGAGCAGGATGATGGACGTAGATTCGGAGCATTTTTATCGTCATCTAAATGATTTTGTACTTATCTCTTTTATATGGGACTCTCCGATACTCGTACAGCACTCGACATATACATCACTTGTAGTACTCTAATGATACAGATATCTGAAAACCTAGATCTATCTTAGCGGGATCTGTCTTCGCTTCAGCACGTGGCGTAATTGTGTGCATTCGGTTGACTAGGTTGACTGGTGTTTATTTCAAAATTCTCCCAGTTCCTCGATAGTTCTGGAAAGATGAAGTCATACCGGGCAATCGAATGAATTGTTCGCCATGGTTCTAGAAAATCCATTCAATTGAGTATATAAACGCCTCTTCAACGGCTCCCATGCTCAGAAAACATCTTCTACGCCATGTCTATCTCACGCCAGATTGTTCGTGATCTCTTCCGCTTGCTCGACGAGCCCCTCTTACGCGGCCCACCATCGCGCTTCGGTGCACTTAACCACGTGGGACATCGCTACTCATTATTCGATAATCCGAACTTTGGCCGCCCTGCACTAGATGTCAGGGAAGAGGGGAACAAGTACATTTTGGAAGCCGAGCTTCCTGGGGTGAAGAAGGAAAACATCGAAGTCCGCATTGGAGATGGGGGAAAGAGTGTGACGATCGAGGGGAAGGTTATTGAAACCCGGGGCCAGCCCAAGAACGAAGAAGTCACCAATGGTACTACTGAGTCAGCTGAGGGTGGTGAGTACGATTGTTGCACCGACAAAACATTTTTGACTGAACGTTACTTGGCGCAGACATGAGCACGAGCACTGCAGTGACCAATGCCGCCACAGGCGAGGTCGGAAATCAGATCTCGTCTGAACGCACATTCATCAATAATACCTCATTCCAGCGTACAGTATGGCTGCCTCGTCCAGTCGATGGACAAGATGTCGTTGCAAAGTTGGATCATGGAATTCTGACCATCACGGTGAAAAAAGCAAACGACAAAGGAAGTGTGGTGGTCCCAATCGAATGAAGGAATTCCACAGGATTCTGTATAGTAGTGTACTTACTTTAGCTGTACGATATTTTATCTTTGAAAAGGACTTTTTGACAGCGCGTAAGGGTCGAAATGAAGCGCGAAAAAACAAACTGGGCGTGACTTGGATCAACTCCTGCCTGAACCAAGTGTCGTTGAAAAGCCGACTCCCTTCCATGCATCCTTGATACGGCTGTCCCGTGTCTCCTCCTCCCTCCCTCCTCCTCCTCCTCCCGCTTCGCCTGCACACTCACCCCATGTCCTATACAAACGGGTCAACCCCCTCTTCCTATCCTCCTACAGACGACCACAGTCTCATGGTTGCACCGGAGACCATGGAATCGGATGTCGAAGATGAAGTAGACCAGCTCGACTCGGACTCTGACACCGCAGAGACGGAAACCGATTCACAAAACGGAAGCGGCCTTCGCATACCCGGCCAGACGCTTCTTCCCCCGTTGCGGCTTGAAAATATCATATCTGCAGACGGTAAGGGCCAGCAAAGAAAATTGCCCTCTCTGGACTCACCCGCCCTTTCTTAGGCGTTACTGGAAACCTAGCACTGTCCAAGGAAGGACTCTTCGTCCTTTCCGTTGCAACAGTGCGTCACCCACCCGCACCCGGAAATCTTACTCTGGAATAGTGATCAACATTTAGGAGGAATTCATTAAAAGAATGGCACAAGCTGCCCATCTCAGAGCCAGCGCGCAACAGAGGACAACGGTGAACTACAACGACATGTGTACGGTACCCATGCTACTTCTATCCAGTGTCGACGCGCTGACCTCGGTGTCTCACAGCTGCCACGACACAGCAATATCAAGAGTTCATGTTCCTCAATGGCACGTAGCCCCTGCATAATATGCGCGACGTGTTCCTCATCATCCAGTCGTTTTCAGAGACAGTCCCCGTCCCAATTTCCATTGAAGAGGCAATCAAGTTACGAAAGGAAAAGGAATCCTCCGACGCAGACCCCTCTGCACCATCACCAACTCCCCGCCCCTCTATATCAGCACCCGCTCCTCGAAAACCCAAAGGCCGGCTGAACGGTACAGCGCCAAAGCACGACAGACGCTCAGACAAGGGCCTGCGGCCCAGCAGTGCCCCCATTGACAGCGACAGTACCTATAGCGACTGGACCGACACACGACCTCCGCGGACAGGTGGACGGCCCGCAATCTCCATATACAATGGCCGCCTATCCCTAAGTGCACGACCGTCACCGTTAGTAAACGGCCATAGCGCGAGCGCTGCGCCTTCACGCTCCGGCACTCTAACTCCTGCCCAATCCCACGATCCGAGCGAGATCGCATCCCCTCATCACCCGCCGTCGGCGTCATCGGCCGTTTCACCCTTCCCTGCGCAGCAAACCGAGGAGAACTGGCAAGGACAAGGACAACCACCATATACAGGACCCGCAAGCGGCTTCCTCCAGGGTCCCGGCGGGCCCTTTGGTCATGTCGCACAGAACCCAGGGCGTACGATATATTCACAGCAGTTCCGCGCAGAGTAGTAGGGCCACTGGTCATAATCTCTTTTTTTGTTTCCCTGCTCGCACCTCGTACCCAGTGTCTGTATACGTACACTTTCATTAGTAGTTATTTTCAATACCTTTGCCGTAATCTTATCAGCTGGATTATCTATCTTATCACTCTCCTTTTCAGGAATCAAGTGAGCACGCACCCCTTGGAATGCTTGTGCTCATGTGGTCCTTCTCATCTCTACCATTACGGCTGCCAGATGCCTTCAGTGAACGCTCTACCGATAATTAATATCGCCCCATTCCTCAGCCAGGATCGTAACGATGGAAACTTCAAGTTGAGAGCCTCAACTGCCGCCGCGCTACATAAAGCCTGCGTTGAGTATGGGTTCTTCTATCTAGACATCTCTTCATACATCGATCCTTCCGTTCCCGAACATCTCGCGGAACTAGGGCGAGAGTTCTTCCATCTTCCACAAGAAGAAAAGGACAAAATCGCGTTGAAGAACGAGGATGGCGCCAGGGGTGCGGTGGTCTACGTTATCAACTTTTGGCTTGTGTGTTCTTATCGCGAGTGGTTTAACTTTCAGGCTACGCAAGGCTCAAGGAGAATGTCACCAATGGCAAGGCGGATAATCATGAAGGTATAGACTTCTATAAGCCTGTTGACAACCCAGATAAGACACGCACCCTCTGGGGCGAGAATCAATGGCCCGCACTCCCTGGGTTCAAAGCTCAATACGAGGACTGGGTAGAGAAGATGAAAGTCTTGGGGCTGATCGTCATGGAAGTGTACGGTATCTCTTGCTCCTCTCGCTCCGCTCCATCTGAGGAGTCGTTCTCCGCAGGATGTCCCAAGGTCTCGGGATGACTCCTGATGAGTGGGCTGACTTGCGCGGGCAAGTTGACGATAGTTTCTGGGTGATGCGCGTCATCGGATATCCACCACTTCCAACCGACGACGACGGATTCTCCTGTGGTGCCCACAAGTAAATAACGCGCCTCTATCCACATACTGCTCGGAACTGAATCGAATATTTCATCCAATTCAGGGATTACGGCTGTCTTACGTCTGTCCCTCCTTCCAAACATCCCTCCTCGCGTTTTCTAAAGACACGGGTATATACAGATTCCTATACGCGGATCCCACACCGTCTGCCTTGCAAGTGTTCTCAAGCCGTCCGGGGGCAATCGCGCTAGCGGACCCAAGCATGGCCGTCCAGGTGGGGTCGGAGAAAGGTGTGTGGATTAATGCGGATCCTATACCGGGCTGTGTGGTGTGCAATATTGGCGAAAGTACGTCGTCCTTGCCCATTAGTCCGCGTGAGCGGCTGTCTGATGAGTTATAGTGTGGGAGATCTGGACCAATGGGCTGTATCGGTCGACCCTCCACCAGGTCGTGCATCGATCATCGAATTACCGGTATGTTTACTGAATGCATTTGGCGTGTGTTGCTGACAATGCCTTTAGGGTCTCGTACGCGTTGTATCTCGCCTTTTTGCCATCCTCTGATCGTGCTTTTCCAGGATTCCGTTCTTTTTTGAGCCTAATTTTAACGCGGATGTACGGCCGCTGGCTGCTGCATTGAGGCTCCAGAAACCCGAAGAAAGGAATGAGTATCGCAAGCCAGTCGTTTATGGTGACTTTTTGTTGGCGAAAGTCGGGAACAACTTTGCAGATGGCAAAGGAAAGTATGATTCCTGATGGATGGCGGTTGTATTTGAAACGACCCTCATGAGACGGTAGCTTCAGGGATGCGTGTACAATGTAGATAAGATGAGGAGTTGAAAGAGATTATGGATCACGTGTCTGGACGAAATCTTTGTGGAACAAAAATGAGTTTCTTGACTCGCCTCCATCGATTTATTCCTAGATTATCAAGATCTCCTCTGCCCAACATGTCCTTCCAGGCCGCTGTCGCGAAATTAAACTCCCCAGTCAAGGATCTCGTTGTGGCCTTTACTGAGAGCGGCACACGATACATTGGAGAGGCTGAGAAGGACCAGACGGAAGTGACGGAATGGATTGAAAAGGCTGGAGATGCTGATGTCGCTAGCGAGGCTAATATTCTTGTAAGTTGTTATCTAACACATTTCATCATTTATTATTGAATTAGATTAGAGTCTGAACACTACACTCATTCCCCGGACTTATCTCGTCAATAACAATCTGACCGCGGCAGATGTCGCCATCTACGGCGTATTGCACCCTTACTTTGTATGTCTTCAGTATATCTGCAATAGACTGCCCTTCTGATCGCGCCAGTGACTAGTCCAAACTCCAACCACCACAGTACTATGCTGTTCCGTCTTTAACGCGTTTCTTCGACCATATCCAGTCTTTGCCCCCCGTTCGTTCCCTCGGCGCTTCTTTCAGCTCCGTCGCGTTTGACCTTGAAAATGCACCCACACCCGAACGGAAAGCCGAGCCACCGAAAAAGAAGGAAAAAAAGCCTGCTGCTACCCCCACCCCGGCTGAAACTGAGGTTACTACTCCCATCGCTGCTGCCGCCGCCGGTGCCCCCTCTGAAAGGCCACAGAAAACTGAGAAGAAGGAGAAGAAGAAAAAGGAGAGTGGTGCTGAACAACCTGCAAAGAAGGCTGCTGCGAAGGCGCCAGCTGCTGACGATGGCGAGCCTGTGCCGTCGATGATTGATTTACGTGTCGGACGGATCGTTGACAGTGAGTTGGTGCTATTTCTCGATGTTCAGTCTGGCTTACAAGTTGCACTTTCAGTCATGAAGCACCCCGATGCTGATGGTCTTTATGTCGAGGTAAGGTTTTGCACTGTGCGTCCGCTATTGAAGTTAAAAGTGGATGCAATATAGCAAATTGATATTGGCGAGGAAACTGGCCCAAGAACCGTCGTATCTGGACTCGTACATTACATCCCGATTGAGGAAATGCGCGATAAATTCCTCGTTGCTGTGTGTAACTTGAAGCCTGCAAACATGCGTGGCGTCAAGAGTTTCGCCATGGTCCTTTGTGTGAGTACATATTCTGCATTGATTACTCAGGCTTATTGTGGATCATAGGCGACGTCCAAGGAGGGCAAGGAGGGAGGGATCGAACTTATCCAACCACCTGCAAATGCCAAGCCAGGTGACAGGGTGTATTTTGAGGGTCCGGAATACGAGGGTATGGCGAATAAAGCTGTCGTTATCATTTTTGCTTATTATTTTGTAGATGGCACTCCTCTTTCTCAGCTTAACCCCAAGAAGAAGATCTTTGAAGCCATTCAACCTGGTGAGTGATTTCTGAGGTTTAATGTGGCACTGCCTGATTCTTTTTCAGGCTTCATTACACTAGACTCGAGAGAGGCTGCGTGGGTGAATCCGACGACGAAGAGCGTGCATAAAATCCGGACGAAGGATGGAGTGTGTGTTGCGCCCACGCTGGTTGGGGCGTCTTTGTCGTAAATAGAATATAATTTTTTCTTACATAATCAGATATTCTCTTTCCTGCCAATGATTGTGCGGTCACAGCTGGGACAGGCTCTTCGCTGTTTCTCGACAACAGTACGCGTCGCTGCCCATGTCTCCCACATTGGACGCGAGCCCATCCGTCTCCCAGAAAAAGTCACCCTCTCTCCGTCCCCCACCGCCCTCTCCATCACCGGGCCACTGGGCACAACGTCGGTCCCCCTCCAGCCGTACATGAAGATAGAGTACCCAGAGCCAGGCATGGTCGCGGTCACCGTTGAGGATGCAGAGATAAAAGTACAGCGACAGATGTGGGGCACAACCCGCACACTCATATTCAACGCTATCACGGGCATGACCGAGGGCTTCACCGTTCCTCTCTACCTCGTCGGCGTCGGATACCGTGTCGCACTTGAAGAGGACCCACGCGGCTCAGCGGACGGCGGAAACGGAAAGAGACTCAACATGAAGCTAGGGTACTCGCATTCGGTGTACCTGCCTATTCCGAATCATATAAAGGCGGAGGTGCCGTCGCCGACAAAAATCATCATTTCTTGCACGGACAAGCACCTTTTGGGTCTGTTTGCTGCCAAGGTGCGCAGTTACAGGAAGCCGGAGCCATATAAGGGCAAGGTGAGCTGCGGTTGTTATTTCTCGGATGAATTAGAACTAACAGAACGTTACAGGGAATCTTCGTTGGAAACGAGCAAATTAGAATAAAGACCGTAAAGAAAAAGTAATACTTCTCCTAATATATACAGGGCTTTTTTTTTGCAAAGCTGAAACGTCGAGATAAATGCACGCGACCCTTGCCTCTCATCACAAAGTCAACCTCTCCGTTTGCTTCTACATCAAATTGAAACATCAAGACGTCTTCTAAACGCTGTCTGTTTTACCTCCGCGTTATTTTGGCTGTTTGTTTGCTTTCAGAAAACTCTCCATTTTTGGTACCGTTCGGAATGCCACAAAACATCTTTCTTCCATCTTTACAACGGCAACTATCGGAGACCTCTCATATCTCGTGAAGGCAGGCAATCTCCGCCTTTCATGTCTTGTCCCACTCAGGGTAGAAACCTTTCCAGTTTCAGCTGCCCCCGAATTCGAACAATATCGCCGAAGAAGCTTCTCAAGACGAGTCAAGGCTAGTGTTGGACTCTCAGGGTTCTCCCGAAGAACTGTCACGGCCTCGGAGCCTCCTGGCAGATGGATTTTCGAGTCATGGAGTGGTATTTAAGAACTGGTTGGCTGAATTTTCTCCCCAGCTACAGCTTCGCTTGCCATATCTCCCACCTACCTCCAAAGACCCTCCAAGTCAAGTACTCATCATGTTCTCAATGGTAAGCACGACTCCGATCTTCCACATATGCCGTCATCTCATTCATTGATGGGAAGGACCCTAACTCGAAAGAGCCTATCCCGACCTCCTTCACAATCGAGGAGCTTCTCCGGACGAGAGAAATGGTATTGACGCAGTCTCAGGACGCGGATAACAGAACCAAACCTGTCTATGATAAAATTATCAACGACATCGACCTGCTCGTAGGTCTCATGACAAATATTTTGTCCGAGGAAGACGCAGATCCTAGTCCTGCTCAGGCTGCGGAATGAGTCATGTATGTACATATTTCTCTCTTCCAACCTTACGGTTCTGAACTCGGTTTCAGAGAGATACCTCGGCTAGAGCGCTGGTAGTTTTGTGTGAATTGCTCTTTCTTGTTGGGTTTTGGGTAACGCTCTGATTGACTGGTTGTCCAGATAATACTAGTGTCGTTTCCTTCAAACCTATTGGCGTGTAAATGTAGGACTCGTTGGAAATTGGAATGGAAGTTTTCTGTGTATGGATTCGTCATATTCATCCGTGGCGTCACTTCTCAAGCTCTGTCAAGGTCTAGCGTTCAAAGTCTACTACCCATTATATCACAGAAATCAGCATTCTCTTTCTTTCATGCGTGTTTTTGAGCAGTGGAGACTTCGCTCGGCTTCTGACGTTGACGCCCACCTAACTTATAGGATATCTCAGAATGCTTCTCCCGGGCCAAAGCTTCTCGGTGTCCGCGGTCCTCGATTTCATTTTATTAGTCAAGCTTCAACCAGTACTTAAACTCTTTGATTCACTCTGACTCCGCTTTGAATCCCTTCTCGCGCCAGCACTGGTTATGGAGGCATCTATTGTAGGATCCAATATTCCTTCTCCCAAGCCTAGGTCTCACTGGTCGACTTTATCTAGGATCCCGCCGATACTAATAAGCTACCGCGTATGGAGTGCATGTACACAGTCGAGCAGCTCCTTCTAGCGAGAGCCTCTGTAATGGCCAGATTGGAGAGGATAGATGATCGGAGAAAAAAAGTCGTGGCCATCCTCCAGGAGATGGACCAAGAACGCCAAAGGTGTGACGAGGCGTTCGGGTACATCAACGAATTGCTTGGTATCTTGACGCGCTATGGAGAAACTTGTAAGTATTGTGTTTGCCTCATGTCTTCATTCTTCATTCGAGTCACATGATGCTCATCTTTCCTTTTCCCTGCAGGGCAACGGCAAAGCAACCATTCCAGCGATTCTAGCTCGAACTCAGAAGTCAAGAAGTCGTCAGTCGCTTTTCCTCGATAAGCTGGTGTTGCTACGGGCGCTGACAGAGGCGCTGTAACAGGTCAAGATGGTCGTGTCCCTTATTCTTCAAATAAGTATGCCAAGCGTACGTCAGGGTGTGCGCCTCCCGTTGGCAGCTGGGGAGTTTGGCGCATTGGGCTGCCAACGAACGTCGTATCACGTTGCACTTGTCGAGCAACCTGGAGTCGTTCTTTTGTGCCAGCCGATAATCTGACAGATGTTTGGTTGAACTACACATTACAATTATGAAGCATCAAGGATTCTTCTCAATATTGAAAAATCCCTGTGTGTTTAGCAGATTAGAACTAATATCCCGTAGACTTATGTTCCGACTTTAGCAGTTATCTTAATATTCGACAAAAGGATGCATTGACGCCGAAAATGAGTGGGAATACTTAAAAACTGTTTAGTATTTCTAAGTGCTTCCTCAAGGCAGTACGGACAGTACATGAAACGAATAGTGGTGGGAAGGAAGAAGGAAAGATATTCTACATATTCTACTGGGTCCCAAGTGGTACTCTAAACAAGCGCAAGACTAGGAGAACCTTTTGACAGTCGTTGAATTCACGCTAGATGGGTCCTAATGCAATGAAAGTTCTATGGCGACCTTGGCCAGGGGCTCAATGCGACACTGAAACGGTTTTGGACGGCTAGAGAGGCATAGCAACGATTTAACTAACCAATAATATGGTACACTGCACAAGGGAGATAACAATGAAGTTGCTATTTTAAAAGCCACACTGGGGACAGCCTCATCAAGGATGATCTCTGTCCCATCTTTATCTAGTGCTTTAGAGATTGTACCGGTTGCCAGGTAGTCATTGCAATTCAGAGGCGATACGACCAGGGAAAATTCTGGCTTGTATCTCTTGGGTGATCAACTCAGGGTGTGGAACGTCACTAGTTGTACCTGCGTCTCCAAAAGCGAACTTAGGATTAGTTATTAGCAAAATAGAAAGAAGCGAGGGAACCATGATCGATCCCTTCGGGATGAACATTTCCTTGTAAACCTCATCCGCCATCGATGAGGTACTTATACCTGCGGCAACAACGTGGTTCCATCTGTCGCCAGATTCAACGAGAGTGGGGACCGTAACGTCTCCTGCAAAATACACTCCACGTATGGAAGCCTTTCTCGCTCATGAAATTCAAGGTCGAGCTGGTGGTGGCGCAAACATGAGACCAGTTCATTTATTGATCGTCAGGTCCAACATCGGATGCTATTCATTCTTGAGCTTTGGACTTGGAATTCGGCCCGTCCGAGTGCCACTGTCGCCAACTGGGTCTGTGACGCCACAGTTATAGATCTATTTCAAGAACCCTGTGACGGCTCAAGTGCACTGTTGACAAACCCCGCTCTGAAGAATCAGCTCCCAAATTACTCCCCGAACCGCGACCCCTCTTCAATTTGTAGACTCTCGATTTCAAACAACCGACGAAAATCACTAATTCTCCCCTGCATAGTATCGAGGAGTCCTCTCCCGCCTTACCACAATAAGCAAGTCCTCTAGCTTTTACTTATGTTCCCACACTTACCCCCTCTTTTACCCTCGTGCAGTGCTTCCAGGATCTAGTTGTATGAATAGGGAGCACAGCGGCGAGGGCTTGGCAACTGGAACTGGAACCAATTTTTTTGAAGACGACACTGTGTCTAGCAGTTCCTCCTTCTTATTTTCCCCTCCAGGCTCTTCCTCCCTGGACGAGGCGGCATCATATTATGCTGGCATTTATTCTTCTCCGAAGCTTGCATACCGAATAGGAACCACCCCGTGGAGGATGCCTACTGGACTTGAGGCTTACCATGTCCTCAAGGAGCTCCACCCAGTCTTCGGTCAGAAGATCAACGATGTCTGGGATGAGCTGGGTCCCGAAGTCTGCCGCCTCCTTGACTCCGGGAGGCTTCGCTGGACATCAATTGATGTTGTCCGGTTCAAGGCGGGAGAGGAAGCCGTTGGCCCAGCTGTCTTATGGATAGGTGTTGACCCTACGACACTTCCTAAAGACGTATATAGCTCTGCGCAGGGCTTCCTAGGTCTTCTCAAAAAGTTTGACCTTGTTGGTATCGAAGTCGAGTTCCGAACCTCTGTACACCCGGTTGGTTGCACCGAACCTCCTATCACCCGTTCCTCGTCTCCATCCAACTGTTGACGTCCGCAAACCCCTGACTACCGTGCTTGGGCTTTCCATTGCCACACCTAATGGCGAGGGCACTGGTGGCCTTTACCTCGCTGAAGGCGGCAGCAGAAATAACATATTTCTTCTGACTACTCGACATGTAGTCTTTCCGCTGAAAGACTGCAAGGACTACTCCCTCTCCCTTACAAACACCAGTGCACCTCGCACGGAAGTCCTCCTACTTGGCACCTGCTCATTCAAAAATGTTCTCGAGTTGATTAAGACGAAGATTGCTGACAGCAGGGAACTACGACAGTATACGCAGGCTTTGCGGAAGGGGGAGACTGATGAGGATGGGGACAGTATTTCAAAGAAGCAGATTCAGTCGCTGCTTGAGAGGACAGACGAGGCAATCGAAGTGCTTACCAAGTTTGAGGAAGATGTCACAAAACACTGGAGCAAACCTCAGCAGCGTATTCTTGGTCATGTTGTACGCTCCCCTCCCATCTTCAATGCTCCAACGAAAGGATTCACTCGTGATTGGGCCCTTGTTTTACTCAATCGGTCTAAAGTTTCAAAAGGCCTTTCTCGGCAATGTGATTGATCTTGGTGCGTCTTGATTCATCTTATCAGGGCTGTCTTGGCAAATTGTTCCATCTACTAGGTACAGAACATTCACCCAAGGAGTTCACCTCTCTGATATATCCTCGCGAGGACGTCCCAACGACGTTCAAATATCCTCAGAACCGTCTCCTTCCGCTCCGTGGCATCATACCCGAAAACCGTATTCTCAAACCAGATGGGCTCGACCAAGATAGTGAGCCCACTCTCTTTGTCATAAAGAGTGGGCGCACCACTGGTGTAACCATTGGGCGCAAATGGCATTATCTCCTACACACGTGATTACAACCCAGACTTCTCGCGAATGGGCAGTTCTTCCATATAACAAAAAGCTTTGTCCCTTTTCTGCGGCTGGAGATTCTGGCTCCATTATTGTCAACGGCTGCGGCGAAGTTGGTGGCCTCCTCACTGGTGGTGGTGGCACTACGGATGCCTTCGACATAACCTACGCTACACCCTTTTTCTGGCTTCTTTCAGATATTAAACAGAATGGGTTCCCAAATGTTCACCTTGATGTGAATATGTAGTATTCAAACTTAAAGTTTAAGGGCTCAATGTACTATCTCTGTTCCTCACTCTTCTATCATTTGACTTGTAATTTTTCAAACCCGATGCCAGTGATTAGACAATGTAATACTATATAGGTGAAAATGGTAGCGGACCGCCCCAGTTGTATTTTTCTTGGCACTGCCCGCCCGTCATTTATTAGGATGCGTGTCGTTGACATTGCCAAATCGGGAATACTACACATTTCTCCTCTCCTCCCCAGCTGAATTCATAATCTCCTCTTTGCCTCTGCCCTCCGTCAATCCTTCATTTCACGAATTCACCACCATTAGAAATGTCGGCTTGTCCTCCATATGCACCGTTCTTCGGCTTTGCGGGTGTGGCTTCAGCAGTGAGTAATGCCATGCACACGCTTGCGCGGTGACACACCGGCTGACTTTCACTCGGGATGTAGATGATACTCAGCAGTGCGTGACGACTCTGTCGCCTCCGGATTCCTGTATCTTCTCGAGAAGATGGTCTGACTTGTCCTCTAGCGGTCGGTGCTGCGTTTGGTACGGCGAAAGCTGGGATCGGCATTGCTGGACTGGGGTCTTTCAAGCCTGAGTTGATCATGAAGGTGCGCTCGTACTGTCTTAATGTCGTTGAGTTAAATCTGACTCGTGTCGAGCGTATTTTAGTCCCTAATTCCAGTCGTTATGTCTGGTATCATCGCCGTCTATGGCCTTGTCGTCTCCGTCCTCATAGCGGGAACTCGTGCGTCATACATCCCCTACACACAACTTTTTCCATTGACCATTATCACCTCAGTTCGCCCAGGCGACTATTCACTATTCTCTGGATTCACACATCTGGGCGCCGGCCTGGCCTGCGGATTGACAGGGCTCGCAGCTGGCTATGCAATCGGCATTGTTGGAGACTCGGTGTGTACCCCTTCGCCCCTCCAGTTGATTGCTCACATGGTTCTGGAATAATAATATAGTGTGTACGAGCCTATGTTCAAGAACAAAAAGTTTTCGTGTCAATGGTGCTAATCCTCATTTTTGCCGAGGTGCTGGGACTGTACGGGTGCGTTAATTCCACACATGCTTGCATCTATTACCTAAATATGCATTCTAGGCTTATCGTGGCCCTTATTATGAATACAAGTGCCATTGGAGGGGATAAGTGCCCGACGTCATGATGTGCGGCCTACGAGTACGCTATGATGCAAATACCCCTTCGGTACTCTTTCTATAATAGACATATTTCTAGGTGCTCCCTCCAGGGAAGTACGGACAGCACAGAAAACGAATAGTAGCTATGGTCTTGGTGGGAACGAAGAAGGAAGGAGATTCTACTGGCACGGTCGACGTCCTCAGCGGTACTCTAAACAAACGCAAGACTATAGCACGATAAACCTGTTGAAAGCTGTGGGATTCACGTCTAACACTTAGATAGGTTCGCTAACCTAGTCCAATGCATGTTTCAAAAGTTCTATGGCGACCTTGGTCCGAGGCTCGATGCGGCACCGAAACGGTTTTGGATGGCTAATCAATAACTTAGCTAACATAGAATGCACACTGCACATGAAAGATAACACTGACGTTGTTATTCCACTAGCCACAGGGACAGCATCAGGGGTAATCTCTATCCCGTTTGTATCCAGTGCTTTAGAGATAGTGCCGGTTGCCAAGATAGTGGACATTGCGATCCAGAGGCTATCATCTGCAAAAAAACGACCAGGGCATATTCTGGTATGTGTCTCTTGAGTAATAATGTGTAGGACATTATTACTTATACTACCTGCGTCCGAAACCGAAGTGCGCAGTACTGTATGGTTCTCCTCGGCCACCAGGGGCGGGTAAAAACCGTGTTGGGTCGAATTTGAAGGGATCCTTATATACGGTGTCGTCAAGGGACATTCCCCTTCCACGGGATAAGTTTAACATGATAGAGAGAGGTGAGTGCTGCAGACCTGATGTTTGCGACCATGATGGAGCCCTTAGGGATGAACATTCCCTTGTAAACGTCGTCCTCCATCGATCTGTGAGGTATACCTGTGGGAGCAGCGTGGTTCCATCTGTTGCAAGCGTCAGCGAGAGTGAGTAGTACATATAAGAAAGACAAACCGCAACGTCTCCTGCAATATACACTCCACGTATGGAAGCCTTTCTCGATCATGGAATTCAGGTAGACGGTCGAGTCCTACAACGGATGCTATTTCTTCTTGCGCTCGGGACTGGCATTCCGGGTTGAGCACCATCGCCAAGATAAAGAAAGCTAACGAGGAAGAAGTCTGGCGCCACAGTCGGTCATAAATAAATCGCTTTCGAGAACAGCTCGGACGATGCTCACAGTGTCTGCCCCCGCAATATACAGAATCATGGAGGCTGCTTGAATTAAGCTCACGCTAGTGGCATCTTGGTCGCCACTATCGCGCTGGGCTTCCAATTGTGTAAGCAAGAAGGACGGCTGAGCCATTCCTTTAGCCTATATAA
Organism: Tephrocybe sp. 10521TJB; assembly: GCA_018221635.1. Classification (NCBI taxonomy): domain Eukaryota; kingdom Fungi; phylum Basidiomycota; class Agaricomycetes; order Agaricales; family Lyophyllaceae; genus Tephrocybe; species Tephrocybe sp. 10521TJB. Next base: position 49,935 of record JABAJS010000016.1, on the reverse strand, counting down.
AAATTGAACAAATACTTATATTATCAAAAGTAGTACAGACGCACCATCTGCGCCGTTACTTGGGAGTAGGGATACTCTTTAAGTTTCATAAAAGCTGGTGCTGACGTTCGGAATTTTTGTGCATAATATGTTCCTGGGAACCAAGACGGAAAGTAGCGTACTTAACGGCGGTGAGTTCGAGAACAGGTATCTGCTCCTAGGTCAAACTCACGAATCGGGAAGAGATCAATCGGAGTGGCTCCAGGGACGCCTGAACCTTCAATGGCTTTGATGCAGTTTTCGATTATCTTGAGGTATTCGTCTTCGTCCGAGACTATCTGATGCCCATAACTTGCTTTAATGATGATAGCAGTCCCGAAGCTGCGACGAGGAATGAGTTCAAACCGGAGAATTGCCAAGAGGTTACTGACCGTAACACGAGGTTATACCAATCGTCAGGAGCGGTTAAAACTTTGATGGCAAGGGTACGGGCTTCCAACATATGGGTGGGACGATGCTCTTGACGTTTGGTATTGTTGAAATATTGCTGAATCATTTTGCGTTGAACGCGGGAATATTTCCCGTAACCCATGAAGGCGAGGGTATCGCCGAGACCACAACTAAAATTTTGGTAACGTTAGTCCAGGGTCTCAGGCAAGACAGTGAGTGGCAAGCACAGGTGGAAAAGAGGGAAAGGCGGTCGGTCGCTGTAGTTGGAGCTACGCTTGTCGAGGAGGTCAACGGCTGCTTCAACACTATTCATAACAATTATTGACTGGCCCAGAACCTTAAGTTGCACCACGTCTCCTAAGAGATTGTGAGTCATCGAGAATACGTATTTAACATCGATGCGTGCCATATTTCTTTCCTAGTTTGTAAAAGAAGACATCTTGACCTTCCGTAGGTATTTGTCTAAGGTGGCCAATGAGGGGATCTGCAGGTGGACCTGGAGGTAAATGTTTACGCTCTTTCGACAGCTTAGCCTTGAAAGCAATGAAAGCGATGGAAGCGAGAGTAAGTGAGATGGCAGCAAGCTCAGATACCATTGAAGCTGTTGTAGAATTGGCTCTATGCGGCGTATTTTATAGCAAACGTACCCGCGTTTGAATCGGATAAAGATTAGAATAAACAAGGCCCCCCTTACTGGGGATTTCGGGTGTGGCAAGAAGTAAACCTGCGATCATCATACGGCCTTGCGTAATATTGAATAATGCCACATGGTTGCCTTTCTGAGCCACAACAAGCGCTTCCCCAGGCAATCGTCGTTCGCCCGCTTCTATCGTGGAACACATACCAGCAATTAAAGCTGAGGAGCCATGTATAGAAGCCATTTCCGCAAGCTAATTAGCAATGGTATGATGGAAGTAGTGGCTTTAGGCTGACCTTTTCTGTCAAATGTGAGCAGAAATAGATGACACCGACCGGATAAATGTGATTAGGTTCACGGTTGATTTTAGGTTCGCGGTTGATTACCATTGGGCTCGGGCTGGAGCATATATCACGTTAATTCAGTACGGTGGTGCCCGTAAGTAACGGAAAGGCGGCGCTGTCAAATCATCGCAGAAATGACAGAAGAAGGTACGAAATAAATCCCTTTTTAACTGAACTTTACTTCCCCGTACCTGTAGCCCGAGATTCACCCGAGTCCCTTGCTGTGCCCTAGATGGGCAGCCTGTCCAAGATTAAAGACATTAATATTACACTGGAGACGCGCGGTGCTACAGGTCCTATGCTTGAAGGATATTTCTATCGTCTCCTGCCACGCGAGTCATCCGAGTCTGAGGAGACAGACCGTGATATGGACCTAGAGCTAGAGCGTCTCCTGCGAGGCCGCTTGTGGCTCCGCTCTCTCGAGCGGGACGACTCCGAATCAGATCCAGACGATGAATCCGAGTCCGAGTTCGAGTCTGAATCGGAAGAAGAGTCCGAATCCGAGGATGAGGATGAGGACCTGTAAGACAAGGCAAGGAAAAGAATGCGTAAACCCATAGTGTATGTATGGTTGTTGACTGCATACCGTCGCGTGCGTTTCCGTGAAGAGCCCTCATCCTTCTCTTTCCCTTTCTCCTTCTCCAGTTCCTTTTCCTTTTCCTTTTCCTTCGAGCGTTCCTTCTCCTTCATCTCGAGTATCATGTTTGCTGTGCCGCTTCTACGCATAATTAGCAAAAGTTGAGCCACAATCACGTACATTGACAAACGCACTTGTTTTTGAACTCCTCTGGCAGCTCTACAGACGGCTTTCCTTCAGCTTTCAGTTTCGCAAGAAGCTTAGGATTCTCTAGCTGCTGTGTACGCGATGGCCGCGACACATAAGGTCGTGTGGATTTGCATTCGTAAATGAAGTGACCTATTAGCGTTCAATGCCATGTCAACAGTGTCCATATGAGTTGTAGGACGACTTGCCGGTGCCGAGGCATTTCTGACATACAGTGGTCGGCGTTGCTCGTGGCCTGTTTGTTGAGCGACCATGAGGGGCATATTTGGACATTATGGGTAAGAAGTAGAGAAGGCGTGTGAATCTTTCTGCCCTGAACACTTCGTCTCTCTTTAATTTCTCTGATACTTGCTGTGATGCTAATACATATATTCGCTTCACAAATCTTCTCTGTGAAATAATCTTCCTCCTCCTTCTAAAGGATTTCATCTCAATCATGATCCCAAATCGGTACCATTATTGTGGATTTCACGCATCGTTTGGTTCAAAGCTGCTCCGGACAGGACAAGAATCTGAATCACTCCACAGCATCTCATTTCTGGCAATTGAATAATGCATTCTAACCTGGACCACTACAACCACTCGGAGCCCGGAATTCAGCGATTCCAGGACCGTGCCGATAATATACTATTACTGCTGCTGCTGAGATTATTAGTGGCCTTCAAATGGCCCATAGTTTTTCTTAGCAAGATACCTCAGGTAATACTGAAATAAGTATTCACACCTGTCCCATTTTGTGGCTTTCGTGAGCATGAATGCATAAGCGTTACCTGGTTGGTAATGTGGATATATTATGAGCGTCGAAGACAAGATGATGGACTTCGGAATGTTGTCTCTTATACGTTTCGTCTACTGATATCCACTTGAAGCTGGTAAATATAGAGAGAGATTCGCTGGGCACTGCCGGCAGAATCTTCCATCATCGATTCGTCGCTAATTGCCAGATATCATGATGATATCGCTTTCACGTTTCGACGCGTTTCAAACATTCACGTATACAGCAGCCCCACAATGGATCTGAATGGCGATATCAACTCTATCCCCCCTGCGCATCCTCTGGAAAATCATGCCTGGAGGTCAGATTACACCTTGTCAGAGGAGACACAACAGGAATTTCGGGGGTTGCTTAACGGGCTCGAAAATATCCTAGACAATCAGGATGCCAAGATCTCCCATGTTAGGGCCACTCTTAACCAACTGTTGGATGAGCGCAAGAGCTACACATTGCGTATGGACAGGCTCAAATCTGCCTTAGCACCCCACAAGAAGCTCCCACCCGAAATTTTCTCCAAGATATTCACGGATTGCTCCCCGTCGCCTCTTTCTCTTCCTCCACGAAGGGTAGTGAACCGATACTTATCGCCCCCGATGGCCGTATGTTCTCGGTGGAGGCAAATTGCTATACATTCCTTAGATCTATGGGACAGCATTACTATTGCATATCCTTCATATCATCCTGTTCAACAATGGGTCGACAAAACCGACAATATAACGTCGCTTGCTAGGGAAATTATTCTCCGTGGTACACGGTCTGTCGGCATTCGTATTTATGGCAGCCGCAAGTCCACCCTCCCCGACAAAGCGAATCCCCTTAGAAGCCTTGTCACGCCATTTTCCCAGCAATTCACACACATCAAACTTATGTGTTCAATGCACATTCTATACGAATTCATGCAGTCCACTACTCCTCTCTTTCCTGTATTGAAATCATTGACTCTTCTGGGCGAGGAACATCCCAACGTTCCTTTCTCACCTGACGTCTACAAAGAATTATCCATGTTCGAAAATGCTCCTCTCCTGCGTGAGTTCAGTCTCATCGATTTCCACCTTGACTTCCTCTTGCCCCTTTCCCGATCCAGCCTTCATTTACCTTGGGACCGGTTGACCAAGATCATCCTATGTAGCACATGGACCGATGTTAGAACTGCATACACCATATTTACACAGTGCACTTCCGCGAGAACTTGCTGGTTCTCCCTCCTCTTTGTCGAAGAAGAGACCCTGAATGTCGCCTTCCCCCTTCCCACCATTGTTCATCCTCACCTTCAACGTCTCACAATATCTAGTACCTCCGGATCTCCTGATGTCGCAACACGCTTTCTTCAATCCTTGGTTCTCCCGTCTCTATGTTCTATTGAATTCACGGATATTCAAATCGAGGATACCCTCCCAACACTTCTCTCTCTCATCCCTCGTTCACGCTGCACCATCCGCACCTTTACCGTCACAAAGTCGCAGGTCTCTGCGTTGATCCTCGAACAGATAATCGAGCTCATGCCCCTTCTGGAGGAGTTTACTGCCCCCAAGGTCTTCATACCGATCCCCATGCTAGAGCTCATGGCACAAGGACTGCTTCTCCCGAAGTTGACGAGTTTGGACTGTACAATTTATTCTTCCCCGCGCTCATTAGATGCGTTTATGGATGCTGTCGAGAGGTCCAGCGTCGTGGAGCAGACAGCTGGTCTTCGGGTTGCTTCTGCGCGGTATGCTCCAGGATCGCGAAATTATGCAGCTCCTAGATGGCCTCAGGTGAAACAAAGATTCAACGAGCTTGCCGAGAAGCTTCATGAAGAAGGAAGGTTGTTGACGTTGAAGGGGTGAAGCAGTATTTTTGAATGACTCATAAATGACGAGGCTAGCAAGACCTCGGTTATGTACATGCTATATATCCCGGCCGCAGTCTTCATTCTGATAGAGACGCCTGGTTAGGGTTTAAGCTGCTACACGATGTCGCTCAAATTGCAGTGATATCTAAGCGGGCTGTTGATATGTCAGACTTCCTCATTAAACATCGAGAACTCGTTTCGCTAATTGCCAAGTTACCAACGAGATACTATGCATTGGAACCTGTTTGACCAATCCAATCCCCATTCCCGAGAAAAATCCTCGCCAGCGAGCCTGCATCCATATACGTGTCACCGTTTCTTGGAAGCCGATCATCCTTTCCGGAGAGCCTGCACCACTTGCTTGTTGTGTGCGGCGAACGACCTCCAACGGGTAAGTAACAACCTGAGCAGCAGTCCCTGCAATGGCCCCCACCACGAGATGTATTCGAGTTTGATAAGCGTGTAACGTTTCGGGATTGAGCCGTTCGCGCGAATAGGCATTCAATGTTTCCCAGATCAAGAATATCCCCCCTCGGTATGGCACAGTACCAAGCACCGAGACAGTGAAACCTCGATAAAAATGCAAGGCTGGTAACGCGGCAACGTTGCGATGGGATTTCCCTTCAGCCCAGATGGTATGTATTGCACTCCAGGGACTTGGACGATGGGTATGGCGTTTCGTTTCGATGGCCATCCGAACACGAATGAGCTCAAACGGATATGTAAATGGCATGGTAGATATCCCTGTGATGCTGTAAACCAACTAGTTCCGCACAGAAATTACCTACTTGCCAGTAATAGCACCAGCCAGAAAACGCCTAAACGATGTTTGAGAGCTCGGTGTGGGCATGAGAAGCTATACTCTCCAGTAATGAATATATTCACTTTTATTTCAAAGGAAGGCAAAAGAAAGGCTCACTCGACTAACTTCCCCGTACACTGTGTACCCAATTGCAGCATGTGGGATAGCTCGAGCCAGCGTCAGTGTATGTCCCTGATCAACATTAAGTAGTCAACGCAAGTCGTTTAGTCGTTCGTCATACCTGATAGAGGCCTCTGATTCCCTGCGTGTGTATGATGAACTGCAATGCGTTTGCAACCCCTCTCCAAGAACCTACATTAACGTTAAGATTAGATTGCTACAAGCGATAAAAATTACTCTAAAGATACCTGAGAATTGCCGAAATTCAGCATTGTGGGTCTGAAATAGGATTTTTACTCTGTCCAATGGAGCGACAGCAGTTTTGGCCTATGTACATAGGGTAACTGAGTATTCAGACGCCAGGATCCTGGGTGGAAATAACCATACAAATTCACTCACTCACAACACCACCTGCGAAACCTCCTGCCAGTGCGGAACGTAAGAGAAACTCAAAATTGGTATGTCCATCGCCAGTGTTTGACGGATCGGGCACTCTCATAGGGAAGCTAGCCTGGGCTTGAAGCAGGGCTCATGACAAATAAGTAGTTGTTATTGATGGGACACAAACACAGGAAAATAGTTCTGAGTCTTTCCCGCATCCCATCCTGGTCTGAAGGCAATTACTGACTCTCTGCGACGAAATTGCTGATGCTTTCAGATTGTTAGGAGATGGTATGTCATTCTGTCTCATAACTGTTTTTTTAAGGTCCTTACATCACCTAGGGGTACCCAAAGACACTGTAATTCAATTTTAGAAAATCATAATCAAATGTCGTCGATATCGAGTGTGATTCAAGGTAGACCTTGCTGCCAAGGATGTATACGTCAATGACTAGTTGAATACCCTGGAACTTCTTTGTCTTGTTTGATTTTTTGAATGGTGTCATTGACTCCAAAGGTGTGTGGCGTATGCGGGATGCTAAGCCCAGATTTCCACAAATAGGGCCTATAGGAGCTCTTTTCGGTGGAACCTCTTGTGGGTGGGATCCTGTCTATGCTTATCCACTCTCAATCCCAGACTCTCCTTTCCGTCCACGGTATAAAATTTACCCGAAGGCAGCAAAGAACGCACTCTGGACACCCAGTTCCTACCTAGCCAATTCTGCTTCTATTCTTCTCACACCTTACACACTCCTTCAACATGAAGTTCAACATCTTTGCGGCGACCGCCATCATCGGTTCTGCTATTCTTGCAGCCCCCGTCGTTGGTGCCCCCATCAACTCTGACGTCGAAACTGTGCGCAACAATATGCTCTGTTCCTTACAACCATACTGATCCCCCTTTCGCAGCGAGACACTACCTACTACCCTGGTCAATGTTACTGCCCCCCATTCTATCCCCCTCACAGGTGGCACTATCGCCGCCACGGTCACGGCGGGGATGGTGGTGACGGCGGAGACGATGGTGATGGAGGCTGGGGTTGGGGAAGCGGTCACGGAGGCGATGGTGGTGATGGTGGTGATGGTGGTGATGGTGGTGATGGTGGCGATTACTATTGGCGTCGCCAGCTCAGAGGGAATGGCAATGCTGGCAACGGTGGAGGAGGAGGGACGGGTGGGAATGGAGGAAATGTTAACGGCAATGGCAACGGCAATGGCCGCAACTCTGGGAACGCTGGAAATGGCGGCGGCGGAGGAGCTGGCGGGAACGGGGGGAACGTCAACAATGGTGGTGGACAAGGCAACGGCAACGGCAACGGCAACGGCAACGGCAACGGCAATGGTCGCAATACAGGGAACGCTGGCAATGGCGGAGGCGGAGGAGCTGGCGGGAATGGCGGGAACGTCAAAAACGGTGGCGGGCGCGGCAACGGCAACGGCTCCAACACTGGGAACGCCGGAAACGGTGGAGGAGGAGGAACTGGCGGCAACGGTGGTAATGTCAATAACGGTGGGGGACGAGGTAACGGCAACGGCAATGGTTCTAACTCTGGAAATGCTGGAAATGGCGGAGGCGGAGGAACTGGCGGGAATGGCGGCAACGTCAACAATGGGGGCGGAAACAACAATGGCAATGGTTCCAACTCTGGGAACGCTGGCAATGGCGGAGGCGGAGGCACTGGTGGCAACGGTGGCAACGTCAACAATAACGGCAAGAACGGGCCTGACCAGAACAATTTTGACTGAGTCGTTACATACCTGTAGAATACTTACTCTTTTGGACCTGAATTCGACTTCCTTGTGGACTCGTAAATAGCCACTTGAATAACAAATACCTTCTTTGAACAATCATCGTTGCTTTCTTGTTATATACTTTAAAGATTTCGAACTGGCTATTCTTCTCAATATGTGTTAAATACCAAACTCATTGCGAAGTCTGAACAGCTTTGACCGTGCGTCCTGCTTATCCTGCCCGAACCTGAAACACCCTTTCCCCGACAGGTGATAGAATTCAGAGAAAAATATATCAAAAAGCCATAACAAGTTCAGCCACGCAAATTCATGGAAAGGGAAGGGAAGAGTCAACTTGAACTAGAACCAACTCTCAGTACATTCACAACTCTTCTCTGAGAATTATAACATCCACTCCACGAGCACGAAGCTCGGTCGTACGTTCGAGTATGCTAGGACCATCCGATGTTGACCATCTCGTGTGCAAAATCTTGAATTCGACGCCACACAACGAGGCATATCCACTCTGATGCGCTAAAAGCCCATCTAGGTGATGAACGGCGTCCAGAAACTCCGTCTTCATATAGACACGGGAGATAATCAAGTTTTCCAGAGGATGGTGATGACGATCGAGATTTGCGAACCCGTCTAAAAGCGGCACGAGATGTATCCCTGGAAATTCAAAGACTCGTAACCAGGGCATGGAGTTGATGTCAAAGCGGTAGAAGGGGAGGGGAGCTGTGTTATGAGGTTAGAGCCTGAGTTGTGAGCACTATATTAACATTGAGATTCACCAATGAACATAGAATCCGTTATAATGGCAAAGTGGTCAAGGGTTCCACAAGTTGACTCGAACAAGTTTTGACCCCATGAGCGCTGAAACGATGCTGACAGATACAAGGAGCGCAGGCCCCGAAGCGTTTGAGGCTCACGAAGGAGTGATTGCACAACGTGCTGGGTGCTCGGCAATATATAAGTAGGAATGGACAATTGACGAAGGGACCGAAGTCGTAGTGGGGAATCTTGTTGCATTTCCTCTGAGACTACCACCTCTGAGAGCGTGATACGACTGAGGTTCGGCGGAAGGGCAAGGAGAGTGCGTAAGGTAGATGGAAAGCCCACGATAAACCTGTCAAATTTCCGCTCTAAGGGTGTGCGAAAAGCAAGACCACAGAGTCAATCGAAAAGTGAGGTGACGAATTCTCTGAAGATTCAGGAGAACCCCGAAGATATCAAGGAGGAGAGTATTGCACCATTCGGCAAGCGGCTGGGATGCCTTGCGTATCTCAAGAGACCTGACATGACTAGATAGGTGACCTTGTGTCGTTATGAGATCAAGGAATGATCTAACTGGATGAAAGTCCATCTCTATCCTGGCCAAAGAAATATCGAGCACAACGCCTTTCTGGAGGAGACACACACGAGCAGGGTAGGTCCACGCGCGACAGACAATTGCACAGCATTTGAGGCTCAGTGGTGAGTCGTGAAGATAACTTATAATGGATTCTATGATTTCTTGAGGAATCTCGTTGGCACGGTGTGAGGTCATAAATGGTTTGAAATGGTTGCTGGAGAGCTGAATAAGGTCAGCACTTCACCAATGACTTGAAAGAGATTGGATCACCTGAAATCAAGGCTAGCTTCTGTAAATTTCAGTAATGACAAGTGTAATGGGTCAAATATGAAGATTTTTTGGATCAACGAAGCCTGCGGCAAGTCGTAACGGGAATATTAGATACTCGTTTGGAGCGTATCGCAGTGTTCGGGATGTCGATAGCATTTCCCTGGCCCATGATTGCAACGCGATCACGTGATTATTTATCGCCCGTAGCCAGCCAATATATATCTTTCATCTTTCATCTTTCATCTTGTATCGACAATTGTGGGCCCCTCTACAAACAGGCAGTCCTTCTCGTATCCCCATCTACGACTCTGTGGTGCCAAAAATGGATGTCCATGAGTGACGCTGCTCACATAGCCTCGCATCGACTCAATGTCTTCGACTCCTCAGAACAGTAAATGCTGGCAGACTCCGAGTCTAGAGCCGTCGCACCAAACGTGAACATAATTTTCAGTAGCTGCGCAGTTCTTGAGTTTCAGTATGAGTGCATTGGTACAAGTTACGTAAGATAATTAATGATCTGTTGAGATTCTAATTTCGAAAGCATGGTTTCTATGTCTATAATACAGTAGTCATTGTGCGCTGGAACTCCGAGAGATGCGTGCAGGAATCTATGTGATAAGTTGCGAATTCCGAAAGCAAGAGATAAGAGCATGTCAGAGGCTGAAAATACCGCCAGCCCGGCGTCTACTTTGTATAGGATGCATTATGACGAGGGAGATACCGAGGCCAACGGTAAGCCCCATGGCCACGGAGATGAGTTTGAGTGCAGTCTGAAACCCAGACAAATAGGAATTGGAGTCTCCTTCAGTTTGCAATGAGACATAGTTGAGAAGACCACCACTTCCAAGGCCCGAGGGAAGTTGGAAAAAGATGCCCGTGATCTTTGAAAGGAATGTCAATGCAAAAATTCCCGTGCGTACGATGGCTTAAGACAAACCATGACAACAAACGCATTGCCATTGAAGAGGCGAGCGTACAGGTTAGCAACAATGCCGACAGCAAATGCGCTGTTCAGAGAATGACTGAGTTGAAGGCCCTATTCAACGATTTTGACCATGAACTCACCCAACAGCAGCACTGATATCGCTTTGATTGACGAATTTGAGGCCTGTAAAATAGTTCGTCACCCAACCAATACAAGCGATGCCAACGAGCAAGGGCTTATGAGCAAGGTATGAGCCAAGATGGTACAGTAAGACTATAATGATAGCAAACATACCAGTTCCAGTCGGTTATAAGGTGCTTGGTTTCTCAAACTCAAGAAAAATGAATACATAGGGACTGTTAAAAAGGCTACCCGTCATCGTATAAGCATCAAAACGTGAAGGGCAAGAAAAATATTAACTGACCCCACAGTTTCGATGGTGTCTTTTGATACCAAGGAGCATTTGCATGGTGGCTAATCGAACAAACTACGTCGGTAGAACCAATGATTTCCGAGCCGGTAATCCGCACAAAAGCCTCCGCGCCCATCGCCAACCCAAATCCCAAAAAGAGGGCGTACATCACGGCATAGCACAGTCGAACAGAGCCTGCGAGTATGTTGCGTGACATTATCTCAAGGGCCCCATTCAGGACGATAAAGCCCTGTCGATAGATATGCTCAACCACATCAAGAAAGGTTGCAGTGAAAAACTTACGGGAAGAATCAGCACCACGGAACTTGAGGCTACTGCTGAATAACAAAAGTGGCGGGACGAAGCCAGTGCAGCGGATAAGAAACTAAACAAGGTGGTGATGGTTACTCTTCAAGACCGGTCAGTCGCAAGGTAAACTAAAAAGACGAATGCTCACTCAAAGACGTTGGAATATAACTCGTTCCGCACGCTCAGCAACTGTATGACGATGAGCAGCGCACCCATAGGGAAAACTATGAGAGCGTCAATGAAGCTACCATCAAAACTGACGGTACAGATGGAGCTTGAGCACATGCCGCCGAAAAAGACAAGTTTCCACCAGTTATATAGCTGCGGTCGCCGCATGATTAGATCTAGTTCAGAAGATGCGTCGGAAACAGATAATTTATCATGGATGACCTGCGCGAGCAAAAGGCATTAACACGAATCAAGAGAATCGACGCAATAAGCTGACCTTCCAATATAACGTGTAAGAATCAGCGAGTTTGAGAAGATCAAGAGAGCTTCCTTGTCTGATAATTTTGATATTGCTCGTGCTCGTAGAGCTATCATCAAAACTGACAAGGAGGACGTCCGGTAGATATACGCAGCTCATTTCGAGGTCAAGAACACGGGCAGTGGAGTTGATTTGTGATTGGAGACGGTGAGATGGGCCGCCGAACATCATCATAGCGCGGGCGAACTTCAGGATGAATGCTTGACGCTCAAGGATGTTGGCAACGTGACGTGTAATCTGCGATGAATTAGCAGGATAGAGGCGGCGATTGAACAACAGATACGAACGAAGACTCGAGCTCGTTTTCTTTTCCGCTTCTTCTCCCTCCAATTGTCTTCTTCGAGTGGCCGTTTATGGTCACTGAAGTAGCCGTCTTCTTCCAGCATAGGCGAGGTGCTTCGTGCAGGTGTACTCGTGCCGCTGAACCCACCAAAACTTCGTATTGAGGGCACAGGCCACTTCACCCGAGAGGGTCCAGGGTCTGTACTCGGTGAGGGTGGAGAACTTGCCGCACTGTATAAAGACGGTGCATATGATGACGTATCGTCATATGTGCTTCGAGGGCGAGCAGGAATCTTAGTAGCCATACTGGACGTTTTCGGCTTCTCGTCATACGAATATCTGGCAACATGTCAACAAGGACTACAAATGACAAAAAAATCTAAGGGGCAAACCGTGATAGACGGTAACCTGGCCGCTTTATGTCAGGTTGTAGTTGGCTCTGGTGGGGTGCGACAAAGCCAGTAAGGTTGCCCGTGCTAGCTATTAGCGGACCGAATACTCCGGCTCCACTTCGCGTTTTTGGATTCTTGTGGCGGTGGAGTATCGTTGATGGAGATAATTTTTGCAGCTTCGACTCCTTCTTTATTTCGCTTCCACGACTCGACTGCCGACTGAGGCTCGGTGGTGTTACGTCTGGCGTAACTTCAGTATTCAGGTGGGAATGTCGTTGGCCGTCGGGAGGTATTGGCCGGACATGGGGACGGTGGTGTTCCTCCGGATGTAACCAAGGCCGCTCAGGAGGATCATCAAGAGATGAACCACCAGGGGTCGACATGCCTGAGGCAAAGTCCGATCCTTGACCGTAGAGTGATAAGAGAGTCGATAGAACGCTCCCGCCTCTTATCTGAGGAGTCCCAATATCTGCATCACGTTCAACATCCGTACTTTCGTCAGACGCCCGTCCGCCAAACATCCTTTTTGTCTTGTTCCATCTCTTTGCTAGCTTGGGTCGTGATGCATTGAGCCCAAGCCGTCGCTTTCTTGTGTGGCTATTGACCACCTTCTCGGCTTGTTCTTGAGCAGAATTCGACGAATCGAGCAACCCGGGTAAGCCTGCACGTTCTGTGGCGTCGATGTAATTTCCGGGCACAAAGTGGTGTGGCGACTCTGACCCAGAGGGACTCGTCGTGTCAGAATTGTCCGTCTGAAAGCTACTTGAAGCTCGACTTTGTGGGGTGTTGTTACTAGAGGCCCGATATCCAACCACGCTGATATCCATGGTGTGCGCAGGCTCTGGTTGAGGCGGATAGTGGTGGACTCGGGCAGTTGATGATTTATGGCGCTCCAAGGCCTGCGTGAGTCTTTGGAATGCAGCAGGCTGAGAAAACTCTGCATAAGAAAGCAATGGCGAGCTTGATTACGACTCACATCGAGACCTTGCTCATCCAAACTGTGAGTGCTCGAAATGGAATCCTTATCTAGCCACTGAACTTTGCGTGGCGTCTTTGTACCAGGCGTAAAGAACACGTTTCCGGAACGCTTTTCACCATCATGGAGCCCAGGGGGATGCATGATTCTGGAAGTAAAGAAGATTTTAAGAAGCGAAGAGTGCCGTTTGACGATCGACCGTAATCCCAGAATTATGGGCTACCGTCTAGCGTAAAAAGAAATGAGCAAGCCCGATTTATTACGTCGGCATCGGGAACGCTAGAGAGGACTGCGCGAAAATGAGAAACAATACTTATTTGTCACGCGCTGACGTCATGTCATGAAAAATTCCGTCAAGTGAGACTCCTGTTCATTCTATGGCAGGGAAATAAAGCCGGTTTATATAAAGAGGAGACGCCAGTTGATTCGAATATGTAACGTCGTTAAGCAAGATATGTCGGGTACCATACGAGGCCGATCCTTGGAGTGAAATTTCACTAGGAACCAGTCGAAAAACGCAGAAGATCCTCGCCAGAAGCTAGAGGGGTCGTACCATATTGACTCGATCATATACAAGACTCCGGGCCCAAACGCCTGTGAAACACGAACGGCACATCCAGTTCTGGTTTGCACAACTTTCCTGAGCTACTCGGATTAATAGATTTGAGCCAGAAGCATCAGTATTCCAGGGAAAAGGACAAAGAGGACTTCAGAATCAAGAGGAAGAGGAAAACACACATATGAGCTCAGAACCAAATAGACGCAACAAAAAAACTTGTCCACGATACGATGTCATATAATAATGAACGTAATGAACTCTTAACCACTACTCACACATAAACCTTGCGCTCTTCTGCCCAGTTCTCTTTATCGGGATGAGTGGGAAAGCATTTATTGTTGTTTTAGGGCAATGCTTGTTTTCCCGTATGTTATCGCTAGTCTGCAATGCGCTCTACGGGCACATGCTGCCCCCCGTGAAGCTCCCGAGAAATCAACCTTTGGAGCCTTGAACATTCTTGTGGCTGGCTCTAGAGATACCGCATTCGATCGTGTTCGTCTTCCTTATGTGAACGTTCAGAACATCGAACTTTGCAGTGCTAATTCTCCAAGGTGAACGATGTACGTTAGGCTGCGGATGGGCGAGACATTTTCTATCCGGTAAGAGACGCCTGTTACGTGCCGATGTCGACATTCATGAGCTTATCCCAGGTCAACGTGTGTGCAGATGAAGCAGAATACGAACATACCGCGTTCTTTCATAGTTGTGGCAGCTTGCAAGGATGATACGCGTTACCACGAGGAACGCCGACCCTACCTTGCTGCTTGGTGAAAAAGTCTTATTGTACACGTGACTACTTCTAATTTACCACGGTTGATCTAAGTTCAAATGCGTAGCTCTCGATTCCACCGCATCCACGTTTTGAGCTCGCCGAAATTATGAAATTCATGGGCTGGTCCATGGACACGTGGAAATGTGGTTTCCACACAAACTGTGAAGCAGTCGAATGGATGGGAACTTCACGGTTCTTCAACCCACAAGGCTACATGGCATAGGCATCCCCAAGGTACACTTATGGCGAATCATGTACACTGAATGCTTCCAGCTGAGAACTATGAAGTCATCGGACGAAATACAGAAGCAGGGTCTGCTTTCCATGCATATTTGCTGGAATACTTCAATATGAAGCGGGAATTCGACGCGCTAGTCAGAAGACGAAAACAACGAGCGTTTCTGAAGGAAATGTTCAACGGTTCCACGGGAATGACTGGACAAATCTCAAACTGATCATGGATGCCGTCAGGACAAGCATGACGATGAAGGAGTTTTCAAGCTGTTCTCTGAATCCTCAATGGGCAAACCAGGACAGACAGGTCTGACCGGTCAATACTTGGGCTTCTTTTTGAGCAGTCGCTGTAGTAGACTAGTTGAACCTTAACCATGTAAATTGTCAATGTTACTCAGCAGCTCAACATGGCACTCAATCTGATTTCATTGACCCCACGTCCTGTCCATCGCATGCTGTGGAGTCTGGGTATCGAAACTAGTGCCAACACAGTAAGTAACACAAGGGACTAGCACTTTTACTCTGCATGATCCAAAGGACACACTGCGGCGAAAATATATGCAGTCCAAACGCAAGAAGGGCATGCATGCTAAGCTGCCTCATCACTGAGGAGGACATACTCCCTCGTTGACTGACCGAACTTGATGACTGACAAATTCGGGTTAGTGAAGGTGAAATAAATTGTCCCAAAAGGTCAACGTACCATCACCATTTTTCAATTCATAAAATCTCGAGACTGGGATAGCTTCGTCATTGACATGTGTTCCGTTTGTTGATTCAAGATCTATTATGAAAGGCCTGAAAGAAGCGCATCAGTTGACTGCCGTTCACAAAGAAAGGCTACCGACTTCGTCAGTGATTTTGACCCGCCGAACTCATCCTTCTCGTGGATGTTACGGTCTAAGAATGAATTAGCCTCTAAACCGATGGTCCCAAAAAAAAAGGGCGTACATTGTACGACTGCATGCTGTTTGGAACATGAAGGATGGTCCACAGAGATGTCGGCAACAAGCCTGTCTCTGCCAAATAGGTAGGCACTCTGCCTATGGATGTGAAGAAGTTCTATTGAATATCAACACGGCAGTGAGTTTTTCGTTTACAGGAGCATCGCATCACAATTACCCACCGACTTGCTCGCTACCCTTGAAAACGTACAATCTCCATCCTACTGTTGGTTTACGAGCTTCTGGAGGTTCATTGTACTTGAGAACGGTACTGTTACCGTCTGCAGTTTTTACGGTATTCGTTTCTGCTGCCAGAAGTCCCGACGGTTTGAAATTTGGTTTCGCCTTGTCCTCTGGAGATGGTGATCGTGAACCTGATCTGGACCTTGGTCTTTCAGAGTCAGGGCGCGAAGAACGATGCCTGGGAGATGCAGAGCGCCGCGAAGAGGATGGGCCAGCGCGACTACCATAGCCTCTATCCCTGTCCCGCTCTCGATCCCTACCCGACTCGTATCGCTCACGGTCACGGGCGCGCTCTCGTTCTCTTTCTTTCTCTCCGTAATCACGATAATCATCTCTCCGGGTTCTATTACTTGTTCCTTCGTCTCTTTGGCTTGGTCCACGATCTTCGTACCCTCGCTTTTCTTGTCCGTAACCGTTGTTGCGGTAGCCGTTCGAATCTTGATAGTCCCTGGATTTATCATTATACCTAGAACGATTTCGTGGAGGTGAGGGTGAGTCCCGAGGCATATTTGACGCTGGATAGTGTAAACAAAGTAGAGCGGTCCAAATATGTAAAGTTCTCACGTTTCTCGTTTCTCGTACAACTCCTCCATCACAATTAATATTTCTTTCTCCAACGTTAACTTTTACTACCATAATTATACCAGAACAACTCGAGAGCGGTAATTGAGCCGCGCATACCACTTTTTTCGAAGACGCGACACACTTTTCCGTGACGACTATATCTAAATAACGCGCCCACTAATTAGGATCAAAGTTGTACGTATGTCAACGACTGTCAGTGACTGCTGCAATTCAAACTACCATTTGTGGCGCCATTTATGTTGGGATATTCGACAGAAGCGGCTGGGCTATTTATCCAACCACCATTACTTCATTATGATATTTTGTCTTATGACCGCCGGCTTCGGGGACCTTCTCTCCGAATCGAACCTATAAACGATCAGATTGTGTTCTGGGTTCTGGTCCTCTTCCACGCGCCCACTCATCGGTTCAGCCACAGGATTAGAACTGATAAAGGCTGCCTTAGTCAAGACGCGATCTAACGGACTTCGTTCTGTTACTATCATCCACCTCAGAATATCGAAATCATGGCAAGCTTCGAAGGTGGAAGCAAGTGGTCCTCATATGGACTAAGCATCTATCTCGGTCGGCGGGCACCGCAACCGCTGGGCACTGTTGTTTTTGAAGAGATCGAAGAAAAGGCAAAAGAGAAATTGAAGGACTATCCAGGCAAGTAATTTCCCTCTTGGGCGACTCAGATACAACGACTTATCATCACAATGTTCAATTGCCTCGCAGGAGCGTTCCTTTATGCAGGAGGGAGTGCGGGAACCAATGCCACATACCGTGCTAATCGAAAGGCTCTGGACAGATTTGCTATCGTGCCTCGCATGCTAGTAAATGCTACCAAGCGTTCACTTGAGGTACGGACCCGTCGAAACAAGCTCTTCTCATGATAATTGCTGAGAATTAGCTAGACTACGATCTTTGGGGTTACACACTCCTCGCCAATCTTCATCGCCCCTATTGGTGTTCAAGGCATCTTTCACGGCGATGCCGAGCTTGCGCCAGCTTCCGTCGCTGCAAAGCTTGATGTTCCTTTTATTATGAGCACGGCATCGTCCCGGAGCATCGAAGAAGTTGCTGCGGCAAACGGAAATGGTCACCGATGGTACCAACTATACTGGTTAGCATACTCACCTGTCCATTGATGCAAATCATTGAATATATCTAACATTGTGTAGGCCCCGAACAAACGACGTAACCCTCTCGATCCTCAAGCGCGCGAAGGAAAATGGCTTCAAGGCCCTAGTCGTCACTTTGGATACGATGTCGATTGGCTGGCGTCCCCATGATCTGGAAACAGCGTACATACCATTCGGGCACGGCGTTGGCATCCAAGTCGGGAAATCGGACCCTATTTTCATGGCACGATACGGCCGTGAGCCGGTACACGAACATCCTGACTTTCCCTACGACTCCTTGGCAAAGGATAAGCTATTCCTAGCAGGAGACGCTAAGACCAAGGAAGATGTCTTCTTCGGTGCCGAGTGGCTGAAGGAAACTAACTCTGGTCTGTATCATGACTGGGAAGACCTCAGGTTTTTGAGGGACAACTGGGAAGGTCCTTTGGTTCTCAAGGGTATTCAAAGTGTCCTTGTACGTCCCGAACCAGTTGCCGTTGTCCTTCATGAATTTTTCTGATCGAGCTTAGGATGCGGAAAGGGCGCTCGAATATGGTGTTGACGGGATCATCGTTTCCAACCACGGTGTGTCCAAGTTCTAATATTTCATTTTGGCGCATTTGACTGGGACACTCCAGGCGGACGCCAGATTGATGGCGCTGTTCCGTCCATTTATGCTCTCGAGACTATTATGAAATCAGCCAAGGTGAAGGAGGCGCAAGCATCTGGGAAGCTCGCTGTCCTGTTTGATTCTGGAATCCGGACAGGCCCCGACATTGTGAAAGCTCTGGCACTGGGTGCCCAGGCTGTTCTGCGTATGCATTGCCTCCGTTCTTTATTGGCCAGCATCACTGAAATCTCTGTTAGTTGGCCGGCCATGGGTCTACGGAATGATTGTCGGTGGTGAAGCTGGCGTCGAGCAAGTAATTCGTCACACTCTCGCTGATCTGGACACGACGATTGCCCTGTCAGGATACAGGAATCTGAGCGAGATTCAGGGGAAGGGAGATGCTGTCATCACCAAGTTGGACTTCGTTCCTTGAAAAGGCATAATGAACTTGGATTACACTTGGATTACAGCCGCGGAAGATTGGAAGCGTCTAATACTTCTATGTATATAGGTGTGCGTCTCGAATTACAATATATATCCACATACGAGTAAGCGTCGTTTGAGAATAGCGTTAAAGTAGCAGTGGCGTACGGTCAGAACGTTACTATGTATCAGAAATTTCCATGCGTTTGTACTCGTCTTCCGCTAGCGACCAACTCACAGGGCCAACGGTCTGATAAAACTGGTAATGCATCACTGAGGGACAGCAGTCGACCTATCTGCGGCACGACAATGGAAGATTTGGCGAAGGACCTGTGCAGCAGCATGCGAACACATGATGAGAAAGGAATGACCACAGAATACCGACACCACTCACGAAAACATCCAAAGAGATCGTCAAAGTACTCCCTGAAATAAAATATCCTTGTTAGTATCAAAAAAAGACGAGTAATCTCAACACACCTGCCAACCAACCAGCATTCGTAATCAAATATTTGCTATCGATGCTTTTAGCGCAAATTGACAATGTATAGGTGATATTGCCGAAAATCGCGAAGAAAAAGAGGGCCGGAGATGGACCCTTGCATCGTGTCTTGAAGTTTTTTGCTGTCGACCGATCAGTAAGGAGTTGCAAAGAGGATTATGGCAAGCTCAACAAATTTGTGGTAATCGAGCCCCTAGCTACATAAGGGAAACGCCATGATAAAACGTTCCTGCGCGATGAAGTAAGCACGAGGACATACATAGAGCACTGCACTGGTCCAACCCAGTGCCTGTACTTTCCAACGCAGTTCCTTTTGAGGAGGCGGTGTTTGGCTGTCTTCGACCCCACTATCAAACCACCAAGCCAGAATTCCAACTACAGTCACGAAAGCGAGGGCACCAGTATATCGCATTAACAGAACTGAGTTTCCAAGAGGGTCTGAGGGCGGCTGGTTTAGAAGTGGCTCCCGTTCGGAAGACTCTGACAATTTTCGAGTCCTTTTCCACCGGTAATAGTAAATCTGGGCCAGCATTATCATGTCGCACACAGAGAACTATAGAATAGTGAAGCTCGCCGTCACATGAACAAAATCGGAAAACTCACATAGACGGCGAGAATGATGACTGTCGGTAAAAGGCTTCCTGCAATGGCTCCGACTAGGTTGCATAAATCACCTAGGAGCCATATGATCAAGAAGACGATACTCAGGCCTTCGCCAGACTGGAGAGAATAGTTCTCGTAGATCTGAGGTGAACTGACAATAATCCTTGTAGAAAGGAAGTCAGCTGGCAAATATATGCAATAAAGGTGCCGTAATACGGCAATTCAAACAGACCAACATGCAACAGATACCCAGCCAAGCTAGACTCAAAAAAAAAAAAAAAAACATTTGACAAGAACGTCAGGATCTTTTCGAAAACGCACAATACTGCTTAAGCCGTCATGAATATCTGCCAACATTTTTATAGCAAGTTGGCGACCACTGCACGATATTGATGTTTGAAATGGAAGGGGACCTTCATGTGACTTTTTTTGATTAGAAATTTGTGGGAATCTGACCAGCCGTGAACATGCCGATCATTGTACTGAGCTGTATTTAGTTAGCTCGGCGGCCCTAAATAGAACAAGCCCATTGTACCCGCGTTCGCGTTGGCAGTCGCGTCAATTAATGACATTCCATCTTGACGCGACCACAAAGCAAACCACCCCGAACACATGTGTAGATGATAAGAGAACAATGATAAATTGGGCTCACGTATCATATTATTTGCGTACCATCGCTGTATCCTTGGAAAATGAAATGTTAACGTTAACGGTTATCGATTGCATCCACATAACCCGTCCACCAGTTTTCTAGCCAGATGTCATGGGAAGATGTCCATTGAACCATGGGATCTTGGAAGCAACAGACGAACCACTTGATTGTTTGAGGAGAGTCGCAGTTTCCATTAGTCAACACCTTTAGGTCTTGCTCCAGGGTGGATAGGATCATAGCGGCTACAATCCCGTCGCGACCCTAGGTAGCGCTGTAACCAGTTCAGACAGACAGCGCTTGTGGACAGCGCCACCATGTACCACAGGGTTTGCATAACGACACTGAGAGAATGATCGGTGTACTGATACAGCTTGTGCGGCAGATCTTCTAGTAAATTTCAAGTACGTCCACACATGTATGGACGCATCGAAAATACGCCATCACGTCGCTATCTCACGAATGCTGTTGTCTGGAGCTTGAATGAAGCCCCAGGTAAATGCGCACGTGCAGCTGCACTTGAACCGCAATACGGCTTCGAAAGACGGAAAAGTCTTCGACGAAACGACTCGTTCGGAAGAGTTGCTGTTTTACGAGAAGTGGCGTGAGAAGTGGTCACTCATCCATATGGACAATTTGGCATAGCCCCCGGCGCCTATGCCTCGGAGGGCTAAACCACATGCTGGCAGGGTCAGCAGGGAAAAAGAAAAGTCGGTATCGGGGGGACGAGGGGTGCCAGGAAGGATGGGGCTGAACTGATTTCAACTGACTCGACCCGCGAATCCTCCGCTGATGACCCAAAGAGAAAAGAAGCTGACAGCTGTTACGACATACTCGAGGACAGCCCCCACCACTTGAAAAGAAAATCCTTGTGAAAGCTGTGCGTAGACAAATAGCGAGACTCTACCCGGAAAATGCCAAGCTACGCCAACCACTTTCATGCCATCCCTTCTCGAACTCTTCTTCGGAGAAACGATGAACCGCCCAATTCCTTGCACGCCGTCGAATCGCCAAGTCTTCCGTTGAGCTAAGAGTGAGCGCAGTGTGTAACGCCTCGGCGAATGTCTCGGTGGTTTCCGCATGATACCCTGTAAAAAGTGAATCGCTGTACTACAAAATATTCGGAGGCAATTGCTTACCTGTAGGTTCCCCTCCGAAAGGAATGACAATATCATTCAGGGGCCCACCAGACGCGTGGACGACTGGAATGACGCCTGCAGCCTGATAAGCGACATTTTAGTGTTTAAAGCTATGACAGGGTGTTGTTCAGGGTAATTGTGATAACTAACCATATATTCCACGACATTGATGCCGAAATGTTCATCTACCATCGTGTTCATCCCAATGCTTGCCCGCGATAATAGACCCAACATCTCGGGGTATGGCGCGTTGACGACGAACCGGACATGGTCCTAAGAGAGATAGGCAGATAAGCGGACGGATCAAGCCTAGTTTTTAAGTGCTGTACCTCAATCTCAAGCTCTTTCGCTAATTTGCGAAGACTCTCCACACGCGACGCGTCTCCTTCATTTCGGCTTCCCCCTAGCAACACCATCTTCGTGTTTACAGAATGCTCCGGGTGCATTTTAAACAGGTGTTGGAATGCCATAAGTTGTGCAGCATGGTCTTTCTCGGGCCTAGGTGTTATGACCCTGTCAATGTCGGATATTCCTCGCAGATAGGACAGACATACCGGAATTGGGCTACACTCACGATAATTCTTTCGCGATTCTCCAATGCAAACCGCGCCATCTCGCGCGTGTCACAAGGGGGATATACGGTGTTGGCATGAGTGAGTCCCGCATTGGGGGAACGTAATAATATGAGTGGAGGAATGGTGGAAAATATATCTAGGAGGGGGTCGGAGTGTTGTAAGATCGCATCAACATGGTTCTTGGTCCATGATGAATTGACCATAAGGAAACGAGCGATGCGAAGAGAGCGTGCATAATAGTACATGAAGATGCGATAGTATCTGCCGCGAACGTGAGTATTTGCTCAAGCCCAAACTCTGAATGCGACTAACAGGAGTTTTCCTTTGCTCAGAACAGCTGACGAGGATACGGCGTCGGTATTGGTGTGCCACTTCCTACGGGATCGAACACGCTCCAACATATCGGTACTGATTGTAGGGTAGTGGACGTATGCACCAATTGGAATACTGCCCAAAAAGTTTACCACGTGGAACGAGAAGGCATAGCCCATAGTATCTTGCCACAATACGTCAGATCTTGAGATACACCAATAAATCGGCGCCATATGCGCAACATACGCACCAATGAAAAGATCAGGTATTAGTTTTGACATGGCCTCCCATGCCAGATACATCGAGCCCAGACTTTGGCCTAGAATCGTGAACCGTGGCCATGTCGCATCTTCCACTAACCAACGGGACTGCAGGAAGACGAAATGGAGAGACGCCGGGTTTAAGGCGATGTCAAAACGAGCCTATCACATACGGCTCGGATTAGACATTTGTGGGGTGTGAGGTGTGACTGGTTTGTTCATACTTTTACTTTTGTGATGATTTCGAACTTGGTCGCGTCGGTATCTCCGCTATACACGACACTCACTACATCTGATTCTGTGCGCTGCAAGGCAGAAATAGCGGTCCACAGAACGCGCTCTCCTCCGCCACCAGCATTGCTTTAGGAGACTGCGTAGAATCAGAGAGCGCAGTACTGACGGCTAGACAGTGTGCTTACCAGTATGGATGGAAAAATCCGACGAGACGGGCAGTCTTGCCTGCAGGAAAACCCAGGCTCTCAAGAACAGCGGCCTTGCGTTGTTGATTGGAGGAACGCAGTATAGTAGAATAGATTCTCAATAGCAGCCAAACCGCAAGCCAAGGGAGGAAATATATAAGAAACATGTTGGCAGTGTGAGAGTACACGTAGGTCACAAATTTGTAACAGCTTGTGACTCGGACTTTCCTCTCACCACCCACCCACCGACCTACACACGTAAACGACTTCTTCGCCCGCTCATCGCGGTGTTTCTCCCTTGGATGAATAAAAGTACGACCTACCACTTGTGGGGATGTGGGGCGCTGTCAAACTGGGATTTTATCGATTGCCTCGTGGCTTCGATCGTGTTACTTAGGCGCCCAACTCAATGCTGTAGCGATCCAAACCAGTTGGGTTGCCGTAGCCCAGAAAGTATATTTTCCCCATAAAAGATCGTTTGTTCTCTTGGCGACCACCATGGCCTTTGCTCTTTTCACCCTCTGTGCATTTGTCGCCTCTTTACTTCTTGGCATGTTGCCATCGTGCGATGCATACCCTCTCGTTCTTGCGAGTGCTACGGATGTCGTTCTTCAGGACGACTCCAGAAATAATTCACCAACGGTGCCAGTCCAACATTACAAGAGGAATTCAGGAATGGCCAGATCCACTATCTTTTGGATCGTCATCCTCTTGAGTGAGTCGTCGAGAAGTGGATTTTCTCAGGTCTCATTCATCTTCCAGTCATTTTCCTGGGCACCCTTGCCGTCTTGCGATGCGTTTATGTCTACAATCCCACGACCTTTCGAATGGTAACCCGAATACTTCGCGCTGAGGAACATCCACCGACGCCGCCCCACATTACAAGGGCTCGCACACCCATTCGTACATCAGGGAGCTTCATTCGCAAACCTGGCCCAAGTAGCCCAAGTTCCCCCATCCCTCGAGAAACTACTTCAGAGGCCTTTTGCCATGCCTCGACTTCACCCATAAGCAACCCTGAGACTCCAACCTCTGCGAACGCGCCAATATTTCCCATCGGGGAGCTTGTTCCTCCCCCTTCCTTTGTGTACGCAGGTAGTCACTTCGACGATCACACTGGCAATGGTATGTTTCAACAGTTTGTGAGGCATCAATTCTAACACGGCCTCTTAGTCACACGTTTGTGAACGGTTTCCTTACATTGATTCCCGCCAGCTACTGTAGATGCTTCCCGTCATTGTACTTTCCCGCCATTTAGTGTACATCACCGCTGTCGTTGTTGTCGTTGTCCAATGCATTGCTCTTAAAGTAGTAAATTAGATGTAAATAATATATCACCCACAACATAATGATCATAGCGACTAAGTCTTCACTTAAGCTAGTTCTGTGGTACGGAGAGTTTCGCGTTTGGGCTTGCTGAAGTTCCAGTGTAGACATTCGCCAGGCTCGCGTTGACGACCCTGAAAGCGGGATTTTTATGTAATCGCATTCTCCATCGATCATGCATCCTGGCCCCTTGGTCAAGTTCTTAGCGCTCAAATTTCGCATCCTTGGCCCTCTGAATCGTTTTGTCTGGGACCTAGATGCAGAAAACTACACTGCCTCATGATGTCCTTGCCTGGCCAAGTGACATGCCAGGACATGCCTCGTGTCCACACCTCGGCCTTTTGCCACCAATATCTAATATGCCTTTTGGGGCATCCTAGTGGTATAAATATCTTCTCTTAGCCTGCACTCCCTCCTTCCAAGAGCGCCATGAAGTCCATCGGATCCTATCTCGCCTTTCTAATCCTACTTGGAGCCTCCCTCATCGCCTCAGTCGATGCGAAACTCATCTCTGTGGCTCTCGCAACAAACGAGGCCTTTGCCGTCAAAGCTTCTCCTACCGCCACCTTCTCCAACGTCGTCGGGAACCCGACTATCATCGCTCAGCCGAACATTGCAAGCTCCGGACAGCCCAAGCCTGGTGACGAAAGGGCCAGCCAAGTCCAGGAGGGAAACAATGCGCCTCCGAACGGCTCTCTCTCCCGCGAAACAATCGTGGCGTTGGCAGTCGTACCAAGTGATTTCCTTTTCTGCGTTACGTCTTCTATCTCATGACCATTTACAGTCATTTTCTTCGGTTTCCTTGCATTGTTGTATGCTTGGAGGAAGTACTACCCGCCACGGCCATCCTCTCCAGGATCCTCCATTTCCTCAAACAGTCTTCCCTTCCACCATGCACCGAGGGGCTCTTCCTGGCCTAATGCGCCACTAATGGCGCGCGCGCCAGCTATTAGGCCCCTTCCATCCGTCTTCATTGATACCAATAGACGAGTGCATCAATCATAAGTTTTTGCCGTCCGTGAGTCGTCGTATTATTTTACGGTATCTCCCCCTCAGTCGTAGCGGTAACTCATGTTGCGCTCAGGCAGCTATGCACTGTCCAAACTCTATTATACCATGCACCTAGAATGGCTTGTGCAGAGCTCACATATCTCCTACATATGGTATCTTTTTATTCGTCGTATTTTCCCTTGTGCATCCTTTAGTGATACCTTCAAGTTCTCATTTTTCCTGCGCTAGTTATCGGCCTGTTGTATTTGTAAAATAAATCCCTTTGTATCAATGCGCTTTCTCCACGGTCGTTGATCCGCGACTCCTAGACGATGTTCCGTGTTCACGTTCAGGATGAGAGGAATTCCAAGCGCCCGGCTTTAGACATTAAACGGCGTGTGAACACTGCCCGACCTCCGTATGTGTTGTTTTGTTATCGTCCTCGTTCTGTTAAACATTCCCTTGCTAAGTTCCGTTCCTTCGTAACCTCCTGAAAAAATAATGTCCCGACGCCATAAGTTGGCGAAATCCATATATTTGCTTTTGGGCTCGAACATGCCATTCCTTCCGCATGACTCATTCCTGCCGTGTGTTCTGTGGAAAAACAAGCCTTTCCACAATTGGCCACACAACGAAGGAACTGCGTATTCGGTGTTCGCGATCGAAGATCTAACAGAAAATCCCCGCATTCTGTACAGCCACGCTCTCGGCTCCTCGCTCCGCAACTTCTGGAATTGCTTTCGTCTTCTCGATCGGAAATAATCGGGTATTCTTTTTTGGACGAGATCTCTCTATCTGATCCTCTGGGCGCTGAGCGCTGCTGCCAAGGCATGGTTTCGAGTTGTATCAGAAAGCGCAGCCACTTCTTAGTCTTATCCTCTCTCTCACTCCCTGGCCCTGGTGTAGTTTCCAAGTAAAACTGTTTGACACCTGGTGCCTGAACCGATCCGTGTCCCCGACCGCCTGGTTCATGTTGACCAAAAATTCTCCAAAAAATGCGGAATCTCGTCCTTATTCTGACCTCTACGACCCTGATCAACTGCGAATAATATGGGGAAAGTGCTAAAAAGTGGGTTGACTCAAACGACCGTACATAGAGTTAATACCCATTGACTTTTGACTCCTGCAACAGTTGATAACCCGAAGCTTTCATCATATTTCAAATTACAACCCGATCCTCCTTCTGCCCTTCATAATGGCCCATATATGTCGTCTTGCGTTCCTCAAGCACAGTTGCCGTGTCACACACACATGGCAAGCGTCATAAGTTCCGGACAGTGTTTCACTCGTCGCCGTAATCTTCAGGCTTTTCATCTCCATGTGGCAGCCGCGACCCAATTAACTCTCAGTTAACGTAGATCTCCCTCGGGGTGTAATTTTCAAACGAGGTCTAACGCAGACAATTCTAAATGGTCCCGGATACCGCGGGGGGCTGCTTCAACTGTGGAGGCCGGCGGGAAGCAGCTGATCATTTCACCATAACCTTCAATACACAGGCGCTTGAGAAAAGAGGGAGATCAATGGTGGACGTTGAAACTTGGATCCTATCCCCGCATGTGCGGATGTGGCATTCATTCAAGCGACGGGAACTTCGACGACTTTTAGCATCACTGTGGCCGTAAGGCCATTTTCCTCCATATTTTCGCCTACGTTTCCATCAGACCTTTACTCCCCACCGAAGGCCTTGTCGGAGTTCGTTCTTTGCAGGTCCTTTGTCTTTTGAATCAGAAATCACTTTACAATGATCGCAATGAGCCCCCATTTCAAGGTATCAAATTCGACCACTGGATCTTTTATACCATCCTTGGGCTTGTCCTGGTATTTTATAAGAGCCGTCCACTCAGCGCGCTCGATTGGGCCCTTGATCTGCTTGAGGGCTCACGTGGACCAGGCTGGTGACAGGCCGTTTGACGTGATGGATACAAAATCAAAATCCTCTCTCTAAGCCAGCGCTTCTGAATCCTTGTTCTGTCTCCTCCCAAAAACTCGAATTTTCAGTCAGCTTTACTATTCCTACCCCCCAATGGTTCATAATTCAGAAATTTGGGTTCTCACTCTCTTCTCGCCGTCCTTTCCCGCTCCCTGACCTTGCAAAAATAGACAAGCTGAAAAAACCGCCTCTGGGTGGCTCCAAGTGCCAGTAGCGGGCTTTTTCACAACGACCTGCCTCATGGGTGCGCTTCTGACTCCATCGCGTGTGCGAGTTCGCTTTTGGCGTCTGGCAGTCGTGCGCTATAAAAATACTATCGGCGCGCACCTTCAAGTTCTCTCCAGTCCACGACCATGAAGATCACTCTCTTTTTCTTCGTCTTCGTCTTTTTCACCCAGTGGAACTCGTTGGCGATCCTCACCTTCTATTCTCAACGCACCTGTTCCGTCCTGGCTGCGACCTTTCCCCTCGCTTCCCAAGTCATCCAGGCTCTGTCCAGTCATCTCTCCAGCATTACTGCTCGTGCAAATTGGGATTTTACTGACGTCATTGGCAGCGGCGGCGTGCCCTCCCTACCTCCCAACGTCGTCGACAGGAGCACCCCGCATGTCTTTCTTCCTGACATCGTCGTCGGTACCACTGACAAATCGACAGTCACGCTTTTCAATGTTGTCGGCGATGGCAAGCTTCTTGGCACTGATACCAACGACATGGTCGGTGACGGCATGACCCCCGTCTTCCTTCTCCGTTACAACATTGAAGGTGGCGGGCCCACCTTACTGCCCAAAGCCGAGTTCAAGCCTGATCCTCTTCCCAACGCCATCGTTGACGACAACTTTCCCGTTAAGTTCTCTAGAGCCGTTATAAATGGCCCACCCACGTTACTTCCCGATTGTGGCGAACTACCCCCTCTTCCCAACCTTGTAGACAACTCTCTTGCCCATCCTACCAACCTTGTGAGGACCACCGCCGTCGCTGTTGGGTCGAATCTTGCAAACGCCGAAGATACGTCGACTCCTGACACCAAAGACCTCGAGGCCGGCGAGGGTGGAAATGGCATTGCCAAGGAATCCCCAATGTCGACCACCACCATAGGACTTATAGCGGGAGGCATTGCAGGTAGGCTAGCAACCTACCCCCATGCTGTACTCGTCAAGTAACGTCATTCAAGCTGTAGTTCTCCTCGTCGTTGGCGGATCAATATATTTCCACAGTAATCGCCCGACGTAGACCGACTGCCACCAGTGTACTATCCAAGTTTTCCATGGCGACGATTGTACGTGTGACTCTATTCTTGAACTAGACTGGCAATCTAACATTGATATCTTGTTATAGTTTTGTTTCATATCATATATGGACGTTTATCAAGCTCAAGCTTCACCAATTTTGATCGCCGTCTTACACGGCTGTTTTCGTTATGGAGTATTCAGTGGCTGTATTTCTGTTATCTTTTTGTTTGTTCGTTTCAGTTACCTCTCCAAGTCTTCCGCATCACTCGACATCTCTACCGTACCAGAAACTGCAGGAACAGGAATACTGCATCACTACAACTCTACTACTGTATCACTCGGCATCTTTACTCCTACATTCTCACTGGTAATCTACCTCGATGTACAAAAAACTACAACACGCGGCCCAGAGCCATCAATAAAAATGGATAAATACCCCCACAATCGGTCCATTCCCCATCCCAAGGCTAAAAGAGCTTAGCAATGGATAAGGTTTCGAATGAGCTACTCTTGAGCTTCTTTCTCTGGTGGAGTAACACTAAACGACAAAGTATCAACCTTGAGTCTCGGACGCATTATCAATAACAGAGCAAAGTGGTGACTACTGTGATCTACAAAATGGGATCACGCCTACTGACAAATCACGCTCCTTATGACGTTTCCAGATGAGCGGCGAGTGAGCTGAGGCTCGTCTAAGGATGATATTTTCTGTTGGAGACAATTGAACCGACTACTGTATGACAAGAAGGTGCAACGGGTAAGGGCCACTACCAGACCCACTGGGTGATTTCATCTTTCATTCCTTCCCAGTAATATGCGAGGTCAAGAAGGGTGTGAAAAAGTTCCCACTCCGAGTTGGCATTTCTCATCGGTTCTCATCTCATCTATCATCGCATCGCCTCCCAGGCTGGCTCATGCACCCCTTATACTGGTTATTGGTGCGAATTCTGCTCGGTGGATATGTTCTAGTTGGCCACTAATATCTCCAACTGGATGACATCTTTTGAACCTAATCTGCCTGAGCATTAGCCGCCAAAATGACAGGTTTTCGTTATAAGGATCCATTGGTACTGGTTTCTCTTGCAGCATCCACCATGAAGGTCCTTAGCTCCCTCACAATTGTCCCATTTGAACTAGCGGTCTTCATCGCCTTCACCTATGCCAAACTATGCGATGGCAATCCGAACCTGCCCATTCTCGCCACAGCTTTCTTTGTATCCCCCCTCGTCGTCGAGGCATTAACTGTTCCTCGCTCTGACGTTGTCGTTGTGGACGTGCTCATCATGCCTCGCCCTACCGTCATGCATATACCCGTTCGCCCCCTCGATGTCATTGTTGAGAACTCTATACCTGTTGCTGATTCAGATGTCGCTTCCACCAGCGTTGTCGTCGAGGCCGTCCTTTTCGTCCGAGCGAACACTTCACATGCAGAACAGACGTCAACGTCCATAAAGGGCTCCGATGATCATATCGACAAGATGCAAGAGGACGATAGTGTTCCAAGCAATGGATCCCTCACGCGTAGCACTATCATGGCGTTAATAGTCTGCCCAAGTCAGTTCACTTCTATGCTACGCTTTGATCTGTGTTCTCATGAATATCTTCAGTTCTGTTCTTCGGCTTTCTTGCCGCAATATACGGTTGGATCAAGTACTATCCACCAAGGCCAGGCTCTTTACAAACCTTCAATGACAACCCGATTGCAAGCACTGTTTCCCCTGTTGCAGAGACATCGTCGTCTGCCCCCGGGGAAATCAATCGTGAACACCAGGTCAGACATTACGCTTTGCGGTCGTCTCAAACTCCAGTCCACGGTTTAGCCAGTAACTGTGCGTGGTATTGTCTACATCCGTATCCTCTCGTATCCTCTCTGACGTTCGATTACACAGATTCTGGTCAAC
Organism: Tephrocybe sp. 10521TJB; assembly: GCA_018221635.1. Taxonomy (NCBI): domain Eukaryota; kingdom Fungi; phylum Basidiomycota; class Agaricomycetes; order Agaricales; family Lyophyllaceae; genus Tephrocybe; species Tephrocybe sp. 10521TJB. The sequence goes on along the minus strand of JABAJS010000016.1, from coordinate 19,386 downwards.
TGACTATTAGCCATATAAGTGGCGTTCAGCCTTAAGAGACATTTGGTGCCATAAATCCTGCCTACCACGCAGTCGGGCGCCGCCCATGAAACTCTACGTTATGTGTAACATGTCTAATCTGTCGTTGTACCTTGTCGTGTTTTCAGTTTGCTTTCTCTTGCATAGCTATTCTTGTCGTTGTTACACTTGTACATATGATGTAGATTATCGTGATAAGCTCGACGTTCTTTTGGGATCTTCCAAGACTAAATTAAGATTCTCAGCCTTACACTGCAAATTTGCCGTAAAAAAACAGTAACACCTTCGGGAAGAGGCTATGTTACCAGTAAACAGGAATCGATTCATGAGTTGGGTCAGCTGCGGGCCGCGACTGACCTCGGAAACCTCGTTGTTTCTGTATTGAGCCCTTCACAGCACATAGCCTCAGTAGGGTATAGATCAGTAATTATTTCACCTTCACCTTGATCATCGGGGCTCATTGGGGTGCTCAAGCTTTCTCGAGCTCGGTCACTGATAATCAACATTGAGGACCTTGGTCCATTGGAATGATTTCATTACCCGTCGGCACTCATTATCTCTGCGAATATACGGCGCCAGAAGTACAGGCTCCAGGACCATGACAGTAGTCGCGACCATATTTCAAATTGAGAAGCCAAAAATTGCGAACATAAATCTCACTCTATGGCGGCGAGCAGGCTGGGCGGGAAGTAAGACTCGGGCCGGCTATATAAAGAGTGAGTGTGACTGTGACATGCTCACTCTGTCTGTCACCTCACAAACGCTGGAAAATCTTGAGTGCAGCTCTAGCTATCGCTGCAGTCTCCGCCAGTCTCGGCCTCAGCACTATATCTGTGCTGTCTTCTGAGCTCGTTGGAGCTCGCTGTTCATCATGGTCTCAAGCAGTAGCAAGCGAGCCATTCTCGATAGTAAGAGTCTTTTTCCATTTGTCTTGTCATCTGAACTAATGTTATGGGTGCAGTTGCCCTGTTTATCAGTTCTCAAGTGTGTTCTGCGTCCAGCTCCTCTAAACTGCGCTAAATCCGTACGCAAGGTAGCATTGTACTATACTGTCCGAGTGAGCACTCGCTGCGATGTTAGTCTCTTTCTCTAATTATTTGTCAGTGGGTACTTGATGGAATATCGCCGGAGAAGAAGGAAAATGTGAAGGCGAAACAGCTAGAAGCACTGAAGCGGCTGGGTCATGCAGGTCTCAAACTTGACGAATACGAACGTAGGCATCATTATATTGTTCTCCGCAAGCTAGCAGGACTAATAGTATTTTCTCTCTAGGAACCGTTGCCAATGAAGTGATACACCCTGACGACATTCACGTCCGGTTCTCAGGTCTGCTGCTCTTCTTTCCAGTCGTGGTCTAGCTAAGAACCCATCCTGGCAGACATTGGTGGCCTCGACCCTATCATATCCTCGCTCCGCGAATCCATAATATACCCTCTACTCTATCCCAACCTCTTCACAACTAGTTCCTCCCTTCTTGGCGCTCCTAAAGGCGTACTTTTATTTGGTCCGCCTGGGTGCGGCAAGACGATGCTCGCCAAGGCACTGGCAAAGGAGTCGGGCGCAACGTTCATCAACATCGCGGCGTCCGTACTAACGAACAAATGGTACGGCGAGTCGAATAAACTTGTCGCTGGTCTCTTCAGCCTCGCGAGGAAGACACAACCAAGTATCATCTTTATTGATGAGATTGACTCATTCTTGCGCGAGAGGACAAAAGGTGACCATGAGGTGACGGGGATGATGAAGGCAGAGTTTATGACGTGAGTTTTGGCGCTCCGGCCTCGGTTGATTCGTCACTGACACTCTACAGATTATGGGATGGCCTCCTTTCCGCCTCAGACCGGATATTGGTGCTAGGTGCAACGAACAGGCCCAATGACATTGACTCGGCAATTCTTAGGCGCATGCCTAAACGTTTTGCGATACAGCTGCCAGATTTCGACCAACGACTGAAGATTCTTACTCTTGTTCGTCTCTCTCTAATAACCCTAACTAAGCTCATAACCACATCTCGTCTTTCAGATGTTGAAGGATACCCAAATCTCATCAGACTTCTCGATGACCACACTTGCGGCACAGTCAGAAGGATACTCCGGATCCGATCTCAGAGAGTTGTGTCGTAATGCCGCAATGGTCCCCGTGCGCGAATATCTACGAAACGCCGCTGGGCACCAAGAGATTTTTGAGAAGGGACAAAATGAGGTATTACGGGTCTTTTCCTTTGACTTTAGTTTTAGGTAGGCTGATGACTTCATGGAAGGGTTTCGATATCCGGCCATTGACGATCGATGACTTTTTCGCTGCTGATGGGACAAGTCCGTTGCCGCCACCTGAGAGTGAATATGACGAAACGCGGTTAGAGTGATAAGTATGCATGCTGGACATTTGGTTACAGTGCCACTCCTCCACTCACTTCGACTTTAGACATACATGTACACGATATATAACTCTTGGGTAAAGTAATGAATAGACTTGTATTATGATGCAGGATATGTCAGTAGACGGCCGCTCAAGGGTTGATTTTGAGAAGAGCTCGAGTTTGCTTTGAGCAAGACGCGAGCAGATGTGCAACGAAATGATGCTCTCGTGTATCTTTTTAACATTGAAAAATACACAGATATTCACACCAGTTGTAAATTGGGACCAGGTATGCTACAAACAATTCTTTCACAGTGACAACAAATTTAAAAACACGGGATGGAGAAGAGAAAGGTTTATAGTTACAATGGGTTAGCTAGTGTGAGATTAATCAGTGCATTTATCCCGGCCACCCTAAACGTATCCTGGGTGATTATTTGTGGGATGAGACCGTCGAGGAAGGTAAGCAGCTGCGGAGATGCTTCTGTGTACTGGGGCCATTCGATACCCGTGTTCCCATTCGGGTTCAGGTTGACGGCGAATCTAATGAGGTAGTCCGCCATGCCTCCGCCTCCATAAACGTTGAGGATGTCAGTACCGTGGAACTAAAATGTAGTCCTATTGTAAGTATTGATATATATATAAAATGTGATTCAGCACTTACCGAACCCAAAATGGGTAGGAGTTTGAATCGCTGGCTCACTGAACGGTCATGAGTATTCATTATATAGTGCTCACATAGAGAACACCCACGAAAAGCCCAGGTATTTTGAAGCCCAGATCGCTGTTGTAGGAAGAACCTGCGTGGAGCGTGGAACACGCCATCTCCTTGGAAGGCAGCGATTCGCTTGTACTGCGGAGTTATTGCATTCAAAATGCCAGTGTCGAATGGAGATCCCTCGATGATGTCGTCGGTATACAGGCTTGCAATAGTGGCGACCTCTGCAGCGGTCACTCCGGGGAGGAAGACAGTTTCGATGTAAGTTTCGAGCTCAGTTGTCGTACTGCAATGTATCGTCAAGATAAAGGAAGTGTGAGTAGGGGTCTTGGCGACACTGACGTGATGTTGAGATTGGAGAGAGAGAAGAGGGTTCCTTCATCGTCACAATCACCTTCAAGAGCGGTCAATTGAAAGTTCTTCATGAGGATACCCTCGCACCTGTGATGAACGGAATGTCCGCAACCGAGCCTTGTTGGACGAGCAACTGAGGATTGTCGGTAAGGAATGTTCCATCTTCGCGAGGAAGCCAAGCAAGACTCAGAGACTAAACAAGGTGAGGTGAGCACGTGGGTAAACTGCTGATAATAACATTGAAAGCTGTACCTGATAAGCGAAAATACCGGGAGTAGTATTGATGGCTGCTTTGAGCGTGGCGTAAGGGACCGTTCGGAGACAGGCGAGGGTATCGGAAGCGCCTGAACACCCGGTCAAGGAAACGATAGAATCATAGTATTGCTGTCCGTGCTCGATTGGGCCGACGGGAATGGGCGAACCGGATTGCATGAAACCGGCGCGGAAAAGACCTTCGGGGTCACCGTTGTTGGTAAGCATCTGTAAAGAAACAGAGATTGCTCCAGCAGACTCTCCCCAGCTTTGAATAAATTTAGCATGTTTTCCGTTACGAGAGAAGATTTGCCATACATTGTGACTTGTGTAGGGTCGCCTCCAAAGGCCCCGATATATTGCTGCACCCAGCGTAGAGCTTGCCGTTCTATTGGAACATTACTGAGAAGCTAAACTATCATGTAGAACGTTAAAACTTACGGTCTTGCAAACCAAGGTTACCCACACCGGCTGCCCTGACTTCCGCAGATGCAAGGAATCCAAACCCATTGAGTCTGATTACGTGGATTTGGTGAACATAGTATTGGGGACACAGAAGGGGTTCACCTGTAATTCATGCTTACATAGACGACAGGAGAGCCGAGTGCGATCGAGCGGTCCACAATGACACTCCCGTCATACCTATTTGATAAATTCAATTTTACAATCCTCAAAAATATGCGAAGGGAGTCTTACGTCGATGTCCCTCCGAGTTCGAATCCACCTAGAATGTACTGTGGGTCTTAGTATGAAGATGGCATAAGATGGCATCTAACCGCCAAAAATCCACTGAAGTTGTCCACATCAACGAACGCGGTAGGGTAGACGTGTAACATAACGCACCACAACTACTGGAAGATTGGATGTCGGAGTCGCAGTTACAGGTGTGACGACATTGATCGTCAAACCTATTCATATTGCGAATGTTAGTCAGTGTATTGAATTATGCGACCATTCAGAATAAGCAACATACAATCTTCAGAGTCCGGAAATATTTCACCATATATAGAATTGACAAGAAGATCGACAGCCTCAGCGGTAAGACCTGTGATTATCGGGAGATCGACGGCTTGTTGCGCGCAAGAAAGTCCAAAAGAAGTCGCGGAAAAGCTTGTGTTATATGGTGTGTTTGGTTGAGGCAGGTTGAATCGAAGGTCTCCGACACTAGGTTCACTTGAGCTTCACAGACACCCGCAGCTAGGAGGCAGCTTACGGAGGTTGGGCAAACGGAATGCCCAAGAACTCTGCTGAAGTTCCAGAGCTCGAAATTGTGCCTGTAACAGTGGCGCTATCCAATTGGACCGTCGGAGCTGCTGTAGTCGCAGCAGCCGATGTAGAGCTAGCCCAAAGAGCCAGAAAGATGAGCGTCGAGTGTAACATTGGGAACGCCTCGATGTCCGGCGGGAGTAGTGAAAATTCACATATCTTCTCGTCATTTATAAATGGGAGAAAAACTGATTCTGAGATCCCGTCAAACTGTCACGAGAGACTGCAGCATAAGGTAAATCATCGATAAGTGCGTCACGAGAGATATGATTCTCACCATAGGATCTTGGAAGACTATCGGAAATTGTTGCATTGAAGGATGGAACTAGGCACCGGATAAATCATCAGGAAACCTTCAGTGGTTTCACGTCACCCCTACCCCAGACTTACCCCGCAAGTCATTGCAGAGGGATCATGGGATCGACGCGCGCATTCCAACTGCGGGGTATATCAATTCTAACCGTCGGTGATTGGGTGACGATACGAAATCACGGTCCATGGAAATCACAAGCTAATTTCGAGTCCTTGGACGGGGTTATGTCCGACGACACCCACGCATGGTGAAAAATAGCACCCGGTCTGTAAGAGAGTATAGACGCGGAGACAGCAACGCAACCTTTAATATTAATATATCTTGTCGCGTGTTTTTTTGAGGCTGATCGCACCTGATTGCAACATGCGAATTGCGAATTGATGTCAGATTGAGTGCTTGGTTGGAAAGTGAGCTATTATAGAAACTCGCGCGCGTAGAGTGGCAAGCTAACAGAGATATATAAAAACATACCATCTTCGAATATTCGTTGTTCCGTCATGTTATGTATGACAGTTATTGTTTATTTTTGGACGTACTAGTAATTCCACTGCTTGTTGGCGAGCAAGAAGCCTTTCTCCACCCACGAGAGATACAACGAAGGGCAATTGACATAAAGATCTTTGGGCTTAAATGTCGGTACCATATATAGGGCTGTCAAGAGCCTTGGGGAAGGGCTCATAGATAACACCGGTGGCAGGCCTAGGCTCGACGAAACTTCAGACTTGAAAGTGCTGAACGCTGCTAACCATGCGATCATCAGCAATCGATGGTACAAGCTGGCACTTAGATATCTACAGAAATCAGATCAACAGGTGACTACGGCACCTTACAGGCTTGTGCAAAAAAATATGTGTGCCATGTTGAGAGTTGGCTGCAAGGGGCCAGCTGATCCCCACGCGTAGCATCTGATTTGCACAGCGGTGCCCCCTTCGACAGGCCAAGAAAACTCCAAATGTTCCTTTCATCGGCAGACATACGAAGTTTGGCCCGTGGGACGTGACAGTGATATGCATAGCAAAACGCCATTTTTAATATCAATATTTTTCAAAGGAACACATGAGGTCGTGTCACGAAACAGTTGGTGGGCGGTTTACAATGATTGGAGCACCAGGAGACACAACAAAGCTACCGCCAAAGAAGCAGTAATCGATCCTTTTCGTTCCAGATGGACGGCGGAGTTTGCGCCGTTGTTAGTGCTGGTAGAAACTTCCAACAAGAGGTTGGGACAATCTGGATCGACCAACACTCCACCATAGACGCTTGCAACCCAGAGCACGACGCCGTTAGTCCATCCAAAGCCAGCCTTTTGGAGCGGTTTAATGTGAATTACAAACACACATAAAGAGATACTCTTGCCTGGACAGTGTATTCTCCTCCGCTTCCTGCGGAGTCTATGTCAAGGTTAGAGAACTTCTCGAACATCTGTTGGAAAGGAAGTGTCAGAGGGAGTGAGACGTAAGGTGTGTGTATACGTACATTTCCGGTGTTATTGACGCTCTGAGTAACATTTAGCTGGGCTGCAGGCAATTGCGGCAGCACACCGTTGATAGATCCGCCAGTTGCTCGCCTTCATATAAAACATTTCAGACCAGGCGCTGAAGGCGAAAAAACAGATGCACACCAACTACAGAACGCGCTCGCCATGTACCGATTCGCGAGTTGCCTTTCCAACGCCTTGCCCCAGCCCTCCCCGTCAGTAGCATTACCACCATTCAGAACGGTACCATTGGCTTTGTTGATGTCTGCGGCTGGCCCTGACGTGGTAGCATTGGTCTGGCGAGCAGTTATGAGCAGCGGCTGGCCAGGAAGCTGGGTCTCGTTGAGACCAAGTTGACCGACAGGGACAAGGTCGAACGTTGATTGGTTACTACTCGGCGAAGGGATCACGCCCGACGTGAGGTTCGATGGAAGAGCGCGCAAAGCCTGCAGGATTATGTACTGATGAGGGGGCCAGGTGTTCGGTGCGTCCCTACGAGATCTCTCAGAATGAAAAATAATCGAAGTAGAGGATGTGCGTACCATTGTTGCCCAGACTCAATGAAAGTAGATGGGAATGTTCCGTTATAACGGTTGAGCACGAGGTTGAGTGCGGAGAAGTACGCGAAAGCCTTATTAGAACCACTCAGGACCTCGGGGGGGATGATACCACTCCAGAGAGGATAAAAGTTGGCCGCGCTGAAAACAGTATTCCTAGTCTTCGTGGCAAGATTGTAATCGTAGAATGCAAGCTAAATGGAACACGTTCGTCATCAAGCGAAGCGTTTATAAATGCAGAAAGGATGCTTATAAGTACTGACCTTACTCGAGTCCCAGAAAAGGTCGAGGATGGCAGCACGTAGAGCCGTTGCTGCTGTAAGATGAGTGGCCGCAGAGCTATTATCGGCAGGTCCATAGAGACCGGCTAACACGACGTGATTTTTGTCTGAAAAGAGCGTTAGGCAAACCCGATAAGACTGGTAGAATTGCACTCACAAAGGATGCTGTTAAGGTCAATGGGAATTGTATTTTTGACGTTAAGACTTCGGAGACCATCGTTGCTGCCGTCCTCAGTGGGTATAAACCACCGGACAGTGTAATCCCACCCTAGAAATATGACTATCAAGAGGCTGATCATCTTATCATAAACGAAGTTCTCAACCAGTTTCGGCACCACTAGCTAGCTCGGCATATAGAGCGGATCGTTGGGTTTCGTTAAGTGTGTTCGGTATATTGGCAGTCGTGTAATCTTTAGGCCAAAGACGTCACAAGATAATTCACAAGATAAAACATTGGCTGACCTGTGAGGTATGATTCCGGCCGAGGCGCAGTGTTATTCACCGAGTAATGGTAGACCTTGTGTGTTATGTTCGACGCAGAAGTTACTTGCACGGAACGGTTATCTTCCCACCACTTCAGCTCTTTCTGATTGGGCGACAGGTATTAGCTCGGGCCGCCAAATAAGTTTGGCATATACCTCGGCCAAAGGAAGAGCACGTCCGAGAATAGTCTGGTCACCCGTCGCTGTTATGTAGCGAGATAACATCTATTGGACGCGAGTTACTCACTCAGTATTTATGGGATAATGCATAAATATTAGTCACTCACTTGGATGAAGAGTGGGGGTTGAGATCTATCCAAGTCTGTAAGAATTAAAGGCCGTCAGAGAATAAGATAGAAGGAGCTTGTGGAGCTTGTACAATAGATACGACCGCCGTTCGGAATGAAGCCGAAGTTGTCTAACTCGTCCATGAAATTCTGAAGCGTGGCGTTTACGATGTCGTAGAGCTCGGACTCAATAAGGCCCTCAATGATCCAGAAACTATCCCAGTAATACTGTTCCCTGAATCGGCCACCTGCGAATTGTTGAGGTTCTCGAGGATTGCGAAGAAACATTGAAGAAACATACCGGGCACCACGAATGTGTGATTGAGGGGTATTAAAGAGCTCTCACATCCTGTCGACCCACCAGTACAGAGGGTTGACGCGTTTGTGTCCCTGATTAGTTGCGTCCAATAGCCATGAACAGTCTGAGAGAAGGCCTTGAGTATGGGCGCCGCTGTAACATTATTCAGAAACGCCGGGTCAGACGTGAAGTTGGCGAGAACAACTGCTTCCAACTCGAGGCCTTCCCCTTCAAAATCATCGTCGACAAACTGGACAACTTCGCCATATGTGGTTGAGGATGATATGTTATTGAAGTCTGCCAATACTTCTTGTGCTGGTTTAGCGGTCGGCTGCGGGACCAAACTCAGACGCGTGAAATAAGATATTCGTTGCTGTGGAGACTAACCTTGTCTACGAAAGTTTTGTCATCGGGATATAAATTCGCGACATTGACGGTTTGCAACAGCTGAGTAGATTTTGAGTAACTTTCAACTTGGTCGAAGAGGAAGACATCACACACCTGACCAGCACAGAATATTTCTGAGGGGCACCAAGCCTGTTTTGGGGGCAATTCAGCCTGCGTCGGTAAAGCATTACTTGCAGCCACCGAAAGGCTCGGAGTGGCGGTCGTAATAGAGATGCTGGAAACGGACGTTTGAGCTCCTACAAGGTTTGCATGGACAATGCACGCGAGAGCGGCAAGCGCACAGAACATGGTTGACACTGAAGGCGTTAAAAACGCGCTTGCATGATCCACTAGACTTATAGGGACGCTATTTCTGATACGGGGGGTCAAGTGAACTTATCGATCAAAGAGGATCAAAAAGAAGACTGCTGATAACACCGATGAAAGGAAAGCAAATGCCAACGGATCCTGCTGTAACCCGTGTTTAGTTCTAAGTCTATTCTTTTGTCCATGGAGGTTGGCAAAAGCACGCAAAGGCATGTGGACGTTCTAATCAAAGAAAGCTTCTTTGTTTGCGGAGTATGATAACCGTTATTTGGCAATTCGAGGGTCATAAAACACAAGAAAACATTCTAGATCTCTCAATCCCCTCAATTTTCGCAATTTCTGGCACTTGACAAGCGCTTTGAAAAACTACAGTTGCACGATTATGGGTCACAAGTACTTGGAGCAAGTGCACATGGCTGGTGATCATGCGCACATATGTCGTCAGGGCCGAGTAATACATTAGTAGGGGGAAGTCAACCTTTCCCGAACGTCCCCACCTTGATCACCGGTCAGCATGCATCACCTTTCAATGGAAGTATCGACCCATGGGACTATTCTTGAGCATCAATACATCCTGAGTGCAATCAGTAAAAGCATGAAAACTCAACGACGCGTCCCTTTCCAGCCCATAAGATGGATCGGTCCATCCTCCGAATGCATCAGTAATTCGAGAATATCATGCGTTGCTCCACACGTTGTTAGATAAAGCACTAATCATTTACATTTCTGAGCGAATAATGGTAAACTCACGTCACAGTAACACATTTAGGCTGTCCTGCGCTGACGCCGACAGCCATGCCTGCCCCAAAAGCCGCAAAATTACTATACTCGGGGGAAGCCACATGCACCTCAGCAGTCAAAAGTCCCAATGCTACACAACGCACCTGCCCCCATAAAGAGTAGCGAAATCAGTCTACCCCCATATTTGCATTAATCCACCAGCATCCTCTCCGTTAGAAGGCCATCATTGTACGCCATACTTTCAAAGATTATTTGTCGCCAGACGCTGACCGTAAGCTCGACCGCCTCTTCCTCAAGAACCTGCATAGATAATCAGCAAATGCTACTGTCAGAAGATATCGTCACGCACAGTTTCCAGACCCTCGACTAATTTCTGCGGCCCCTTATGATCTTTCAGATGTTCAAGCACAAACATGATTAGGTCGTCTTCCTCCATCTCGCCGAGATACTTCGTCATCAAGCGCTTCACAAGCGGCTCGAATTTGCGATCAATGATGGTCTGATACAATGACAGTGAGCTGATAGTGATGTAACAAGAAACGATGAATACTCACATCGGACAAGCCATCCCATCTGACCTTCGACTTGAAAAGCGTGTCTTTGTCGGTCGGTACGGATGCCCGTATTCTCTCCAACCTCTCCTTCGTCTGCTCGCCGCTCTCCGCCACGCTGAAATCAAGCTTTACAAGAGGCACCTTCCGCTTTTTCGCTGCATCTTCCTCCTCATCCTCTTGCCCAAACACTGTCACCTTCTCCTTTGGTGCAGGCTCTTTTGGTTGAACAGTAGCAATGGAAACATTAAGTTTCACTGGTGCGCCATCGTCTAACAACAAGCCAGCCTTGCGTTGTTCTTCCGCCAATGCCTGCATTTCGTCCATTTGCCGCGCCAAAAAGTCCTCTGATTCGCGTCGAAGATTTTCAGCCTCTTGCTCCTCAAAGCGCCGTGATTTAGCGTCTGCAGCCTCCTCCGCCTCGAGCCGTCTCGCCCTGAGATGCCGCCACCGTGTACTGTTTACAGGTCAGATAAATGAGGATACATAAATATAGATAACACACCGATCGACGTAGAACGTTTCATCACTTTCGTCGTCGTCCCAAACATGTAGCCGCTCCCGCATCTCAACACGTTGCCGGTCCTCCGCGTCTTGTGTTGCTCGTTCTCGGGTAATGGCACGCTCCAGGGTCGCAATGCGTGTCCGCTCTCGAGGTTCGTAACGACGTTCACGCTAACAACACGTGAGTCACCCCTTTCCTTGGTAAATACTGCCAGAGGACGTACATCTCGAAAAGACACCTCCTCATCTCGACGCCGCGCCTCTTTCCGCTCTTCCTCAAGTTCTTCATCCGTTTTTGTCGGTTTGCCAGAAGCGGATCGCGAGTTACTGTCATAGGCACCGGCACCACTGTCCTCAGGCTTCACAAATCCTACAGGCTTGTTATACCCTTGAGCACCCTTTCCGAAGCCTTGCTCTTTACGCGGCTGCGACGAGCTGACGGCTGTTGGTGACGACTGCTGCTGACCCTGAGGTTTTCCCCACTCCCGCACTTTGGGCCCACTTGGTGCACCAGCAAGGGGTATGCTCTCTCTCACATCACGCATCTTTTCCCGCTCTCTCTTCGCCGCCCGTTCACGGAATTGCGCAATCTCCGAAATGACCAACCCGCGTTGTGTTTCTGGCAGGTCTGCTTCTTGCAAATCATGTAAATGTGGTGGAATGACATATTTTTCCTTGTCTATGAGGCCGTTGTTTGCTGCGTCCTGAGATACCCTATTTATGTCTGCCACAAGTTCGTCAAGCTTCGCTTTCGATTGCGCCATTTGAGCATCGTCGGCCTGTGCATGAGGTCAGTAAGACCTATGTGGTAAAAGAAAATGCTGATGCGGTACATACACTGTTGACCATTCGATGTGACTGGTAAGCATCTAGAAATGCGCGTGTTTTCTCGTCTGCTTTCACCTAGAGTGTAAAAAAAAAAAAATCGACGTAGGCATGAAATGAGATCCAAGACTGAGTCAACGCACCAGTAACGTTTTGTTTGCGCAACCATCTTCTAGAGCTGGTAACTCGATACCATTCATTAACGCCAACGCGCGAAGGGCTCCATCGGGTTCTTCGAATTCTGCGAAACCGAAGCCCTGAGGCTTGTTGGCTGGTGTGATGAGACGCTTGAAAGATTTGATAGGTCCGCATGCCTAACATGACGTAGATTAAACTAGAGCCATATACGCAGAAGGAAAACCATCGTACCAAGAGAAGTTGGTTAAGGAATGCATCAGTGATGCCGCCCGATATTGAGCCTACGAAGAGAGTGGCTTGTTTGTGCGCTTGAGGCGGAACAAAGTGCATTTGTTGTTGCTGTGCGAGAGCCGACATTGAGGGACCCTGGCCGTATGACGGCAAAGGTGGACGCAGACCAAGTCCTGACCGATTTGGCATAGGTTGCATCTTGTCAAATTTGAGTGTTTTCTAGGTGCCAGTTGGGAAAATTTTGCAAGAAAACACGATATAAACTCACTACAACTTTGAGAAAGACAAAGGGCGAGAAACGAAAGAAGTAGTGGCAGAGAGGGGTCGCAGATGGGTTGAAGGTTTCTCACAAGATTGCTTATGTATGCCAGAGGATTCCCACGCTTGACTCCTACACCGTGTCACCAGGACTTGGTCTGCGTCCACCTTTGCCGTCATACGGCCAGAGGTACAGTGCTTGCCGTTTTACGCAAGTGATTCATTGAAAATGTCAAGATGTTGCAACCAGACTGATTCCTACCAAATTAGGATCCTAAAATACCACGTTTACCAAGAATATCATGTACTTCAAGCTTTCGAGCCATCTTCCTGTCTCGAATCATGACTCCCAGCTTATTTTGGCCCTTGAGCGCTTGTTGATCTGGATCTATTCTAGCTCACTTTAGCCCACAGCACTTTCGCAGTGAATCAGAAGTAGTGCAAAACTGCAGCGAATTACTAGTGCAAATACTGGTCAAGTCTGATTTAATTTGTGGCGTAAATCGACAAAATAAGAATAGAACAGGACATTACAATTCAATACTATGGCTTCCATAGTCACAAAAAGCATGAAATTTCTGCAGAGCAGTGAGATTGGCCTATAGATGATCCTGTGTACAGTCCTGGATGTCGGGAGAATCCCAGTATTTCAAATTTGCTTCGCTTATGACTTCCGAAGACGCACCCCATGTAATCGTCCATTGTACGGCAATTTGAATTAGTCACTAGGTACCGCTTTAACCTAACAGCTCCTGTCATCAAGATTTTACAAGTCCATCCTCCAGAAATATTTAACAGCAAGAACCAGATGCCTAGTACTAGTCCCTATAGAATTTTACCAAGTTGAGAGGAGACAGCCGTGACAGCTCTATACACCCCAGCCAGCCATACCCGCCCTAGTCACTAGCCATCTTGGCCTTACGTTCCCTAGCCAGTACCACCATCCTATCCACAAAAAAATCCAACCCTAGGCCTAGAAAGCCACCCATGGCCTTAGAACCTGACTGTCGTGTTCATTAATTGCGACCTGCCTCTATATGAAAGGCAAATATCACATCCCGAAGAGTGGACGACGCCAAACACGGGGTCTCAGGTCCAAATAATGGATCCGACATGAATTTCAAGTTTGCGATTAGTAGAAGATTTGCACCTAGCGCGAGGGCCAACGCTACGACCACTATCACCAACCTTCCTGACTAAACTTCCTGTCGTCCAGTCAACTTTCTTTGCATCTTGATTCCTCCTTGCAGTCACGGTCGTCGGTCGTCGTTGGCAACGTAAGGCACATATGCGGCAAAACTAACTGATGTCATCATATTTAGATTAGCGCGCATCTGTGAAGGCCAACAACACCCAAGTCCGCGACGTCTCCATAGACATAGACATAGACATGATGTCCGTTGCAGTTGTTTCCACTAACAAGTTACCAGTAATTTAGTATGCATAAATGAAAAGAAGTGAATGTTGCAGATACCTATAAAGAGTGCATATGATCCCTCGCCTTGGGATGACAGATAACGGCCTTGTTAGCAGCAGCCAAACATAACTGGTGTGCACCGTATTGAATTGTACGTTCACGCAAATATCGTGGAACTCAACTTGATCACAGACTTGCATGAAATCGATTAAATTTGACTCGGTGGTATGCTGATAAGGGAAGCAGTCAGTAGATGTACATAGTTTGCTGACACAGTATATACACCGGCAGTGTAGATGCATTTGCATGCACAACGTCGATGCCATTCTCGAAAACGATAGTGGACGCTGTGGTTGCATTCACAGGGCCGGTTGCAGTTATAAGAGCGCAGAGACCGACGGCGGTGAGGGCAAAGAAATGGAGCTTGGAAAACATTTGTAATTTTCTAAAGAGGGTTAGCTGTTTGAGTCGAGCTGAGGGCTTTGATCGTACTGTAATCTCTTTATACCTTGGAGGCCTCGATAAGTTTTCACGTAAGGGAGTCATTACCTGTTGGTCTGGATTGCGGCCAGGTATCCAGCTCTTCATTGAAACTCCAGTTATTTGAGTAGGAATCAGCTTTAACAAGGAGAAGAAATATCCGTCCTCTGCGATAACTCAGGCTTCGAGCTTGAAATGGTGCTGTGTACAGGCACCGAGGAACGTCGAAGCATGAAACCATGAATTACCTTATTGTGCGGAGTGTCGTGATAACTCGATATTCGTCAGCCAATCTGTTCTCAAGCTTTTCGTAAGAAATTTTATGATACAAATTTGAACCAGTGCTGCTGGTAGCTCGTAGGAGCATTAGTTTGCGCGCGATGTTCAGCCAACGATATCGTCATCGATAGTCAGCCTGATCCAGAGGATAGGGGACTTAGTGAGAGGAAGCTGAGAGCCACGAATGGGAGGTGACGGAGGCACTGCTTAGGGGAAGAAGAGAGAGCCGATTCACCTTTCGGTAATCCCCGGGCCAACAAGATGAAATTAATTTGCACTTCGTGTACTACTTAGCTGCGTAGTTCGTCCCAGATAGAGCGATTTGACCAGTACAGGGGCAAGAGTAATCCTCAGTTATTGACCTGGAGGAGCGGGTATAGATTTGAAGGCCTTCCGGAACGGTGTTCAGACGTTGGCTGAGTTTTACGAAGATAGCTGAGGAAGGAAGAATAGCGGAATGAAGCGAGGTCTTGCAGCTGGCAAGTTAAATGATATATGTAAGAAGGGAAATAAGAGGCGCAAAGGAGAAGGTTGAGAGATTCCGGAGGACGCGAGACGAGGATGGCTTAGGATGTTCGGCCCGGCACAAGTTTGCTCCGTCGGGTTTCGAAAATACGTTGCCTTCCTTTCCTCATCCACTACTTACAACTACTTGTATCGCGGACATCGGATTGTAATCTACGCGCAATGGTTTTATTTTTTACATCCAATGGTATATCTGATGCAAAATGGAGTATAGTACATCTCTGAATCAGCTTTCTGCTTAGCTGTCGAACCATCCGCAACGATCTACATGGGACGCGACAAGGTAGAAAGTCAGTGCCATTGCCAATATCAAGTGAATATTCCCACAAATATTTTACTTATAGACGAAGAACTGATCAAATATGCATGGCCACAAGACGTCTGGTTTCACGTCGACAAACTATCCTCTGCACACGTCTACATCCGAATGCCAGACGGCATGACATTTGAGACCATACCGGAAGCACTATTGACGGATTGTGCACAATTAGTCAAGGCAAACTCTATTGAAGGTATCTCAATAACTGCATGCGATCTACGCTTCATGGCTCATGGATTTTGATAAGGGAACAAGAAGGATAATCTGACGATCATTTTCACACCTGCTGACAATCTAAAGGTAATTGACACGATTTCTCATTCAGAAAGATTTCTTTTAACGATGCTACAGAAAACAGGAGACATGGCGGTGGGACAAGTCTCTTTCCACAACGACAAACGGGTATGTGCTAACTCACCAACTGTCATATTGAGGTGATAAATTAACACTCTAATAGGTCAAACGAGGTACTCCTAAACTACTCCATTTATCCATTTACCATTGTCCACAAGTTCGACCCAGTGCACATAGCAAAGCGCGAGAACACTATCGTTAACCGGCTGAACAAAACTAAAGTCGAAAAGGTTGTTGATCACGAGCAGGAAAGGGTAGATCGTATTAAGGCCGAATCTGCAGTGCGAAGGGCAGCAGCAGCCGAGAAGGTACGCTTTCCAATACTTTCCGACAGCCATGAGCCTCATTGTTCATAGAAGAAGGCCGATTTGGAGCTTGCCCGTCAGCGGGAGGCTGAAAAGGCTGCACGATCATATGATTCTCTATTCAATGTCGAGGAGGATGAAGATGATTCCACACCACGTAAAGTTGGTAGAGAACTGGAAGAAGATTTCATGTAATATACATCCATTTCTTTCTTCAGTGGAAATAAGTGAACTCTGTACGAGCAAGTGATTGTAGGTAATTGCTGAAAGGCCGTGGGACGTATTCGTGGGTAGATATGTATTATGCGGATTGCAACCACAAGTGTCCGCAGCCCGCGTAAATTTGACTCTCATGCAAGTAGGGCTACGCCAATTGGTTGGCATCAACACTTGTATAATTTGGAAGAGTGTATCAAACCTACTAACACACCATGATTACGATTAGCCTGAAAAGGATGGCCGTGTAGCGGTTGGAGACCCCCATCCATTCTTCTTTGCCAATTCCGCAAATTTGGAGGACCGATCCATCTTGCGACTTTTTGATTCAGTTGTTTGCATACAACTTCAATCTAGGACATAGGCAGCGTGACCGGTCGTAACGTTGATGCGCTTGGTGTGGCGCTAGTTTGGAGGGTTATATTCTTTTGGTTCAAGCACACTTCTCACAATATTTAGAGTTGATAGATAAATTGTGTATTGGTTTATGTGATTTGAATATAGAGTCTTATTACTCTTGAGCCCACTGTCCTTTACTATGTCCTTCAATATTTGCTCAATTGCTTGGTAAATGTCACAATTGAACTCCCAAAATCAAGCAATCAGAGTTTCCAAATTTAGATCCAAGCCTAAAGAGTTCACTCCCTGGGAACTCTCGAGCTCTTCTCTGGGTCTCAAAAACTGTCCTCCTTCTCTTTTCCTTTCCCTCTTTATATCTTTCTCCCTCACAGCCACTCCATTCCATTCTTTACCCCAGGTATGGCCATATGACCTCTATACATGTGGATTCTAAAATTTTCATCATTTCCGCAGCTACCATCATTCCCAACTGACACTTTTCCATTCCCTTTACTTGGGGCTGAGATTCATGACAGATCCATGTGGCTACCTTTCCTTCCTACGCCGCCATCACCTTTTTCCCCATTTGACATTTTTAGATGTCTTGACAAAGCTCTGCACCACCTTGTTACATCAATCTTGGAATTTTCATGAAGGTGAGGGTGTATTTTTATTGTTTCTACAGTTTCAACACTGATTATTCAATACTAGCTTTATTTGAGATATTTATATGCTTGTAATTTACATGCATATCAACATACAGATATGGTCTTCTGTGGCACCAGTTTCTGTGGCGATGTAGAGTGCTTTGTTGTCAGCCAACTAGATGAAGTAGTGTCAGTGGAGAGAAGAGATGAAGTAGATGCATCTTTGCATGACATCGGTGCAGCTGATCGAATGTTATGAGCTTGAAGACAGGAAGACAAAGAAGGGATTTATGTGAGCAGAATCTGCTGTTCTGCAATGGTACATTTAACTTTTATATGTTTCCAGGAGGTTGATCTTATAAATTGTTTTCAAGTAGGAACAGTTATGGTGGCAATTCGAAACACAAGTGCAAGACAAGCACAAGCAGCTCAACCATAAAAAGCATCACTTGACATACAACTTAGGGCTGCACTTGATTTGAAGGAACTGCAGTTGCAGTAATTTTGTGCTCTGGCAGATTGTTTTCAAGTAGGAACAGTAGTGATGTCTAGAAACACAAGCATGAGCAGCCAGTAGCTCATTATGGACACTGTAAGAAACTAAGCATCCACTGACATATGACTTTTCTGCCAAAAAAAGTTGCACTTGATTCTAAGGAACTGTGGCCACAGTCCCTCCACCATTCAGACAAAACCAAGGGTGATTCTTTTTAGAAAAGTGCACATATAATCTCTTGGTGGATGCAGATTGAACCTGCTAGAGTCCTGATCCACACATCTCTTGATTTTGGAGGGCAATAGGAGAACAAATTCCCAGATGACATATGTCCTATCAAAATATTGATGGTAGTAGTGCTAAGTGCCATGCCAAGATATCCCCTTACTTTAATGAAGCCCTTTTGGTGGCAACTGTTTTTCAACATCAGAAACAAGGTCCTGTAGTATCTCAGAGATATGACTATTCTGGCAGCCTTCTATCAGTCTCACAAGCTTCTTACCTGGGATCGTAATACTCAGAATCATGACCCTTACTACCTGGGCTAGAGGTTGACACCAAACTGGGCATGGTACATATGGACAGAGGGGGCCAAGACAAAAGCCAATCACATGTACAGTCACTCACAATTTGACAGCAACTTTGTCTATCATAGACATTACTTTCCTGCATGCAGACTCTGAACAGATCGAGCTGTTGGTCATCCTGCACATTCTTCTGCACATTCTTCTAAAAATACCTGCAGCCTTGTCCAAGCCTTGGTATTATCTGAATTGCATATAATGCATCTTGTGGCTGCAGCTTGAATTCCTTGGAATCAAGCCTCTTCTTACTATGTTTTTGATGAGCTAATTGTATGCCAGCATGTTTGTGTTTCAACAATCTTTAAATGGGGATAAAACAATTACAATCTCCAGAAATGTATATAAATACCCCAGTGGTCTGATACAGAGATCAGCCTTCCTTACTATCCTCCAGTTCATAATATTTGATTCAGCTGCAGCTATGTCATACAAAGAGGACTCTACTTCATCTCTTGCCTCTACCAACATCACTCCAACCTCAGTGCTGACAAACCAGGTAACAGTGTGACTAAGGCTGTTAACAAACTTATAAAGTTTTCCAACTTCAAGTTTCTGGTATCTAAATCTGCAAGGGAAATCTGCGAGCAGAGAGACTTTTCTGAGGTCCTACTTGGATAGTGTGACAAGAAGCCTAGGTTCAATACAATAGTCTGGCAAATCTACTCCTTTCTCAAACACAACTTCGATAGTGACGAGATATGCTATGCTGAGCACTATAAAGTAATCCAAGTAAAGCAATAAGAATATAGACTGATGATACAACCAGCTAACAAGTACTGAAGGTCAATATGGTTGATGGGTA